>CAKOAT010178044.1:4417-63634 GCA_932364175.1 Eruca vesicaria subsp. sativa
CGAGTTTTACAAAGCGATTCTCGAGTTTTATAAAATGATTTCTCGAGCTTTATAAAGCGATTTCTCGAGTTTTATAAAACGATTTCTCGAGTTTTATAAAATGATTCTCGAACTTTATAAAACGATTTCTCGAGTTTTATAAAGCGATTCTCGAGCTTTATAAAACTGTTCTTTTTGTATTCTTGCGGAAAGTTTTGGCCATTAATTCCGTCGTACCGATTTTGACCCCAACATTGCCCAGCTCTACCAATTGAACTACGTTCGACTTGATCCTCGAAAGGGCTACGTAGGCAGCCTTTCATAAGGTTCAGTCCGAAATAAATCAAACTCCTTTTTCTTATTTTTTTCGTCTTTTGTTATGGAGCTGCGACTCGAATAGGTTTAGGGTTTTATGTTGATAACTCGCTGAGGGCCTCTGCGGCCAAAGCCTTTGTAATCTCTTGTAAAAATCGCAACGCTCGTACGCGAATTCGAAATAAGATCAACTTTCTTTATAAATTCGTTTTATCATGTTTTTCATATTTTCCGCATTTATTTGGTTACTTGTCGTTGGCTTTCGCAGAGATCCGGATCCTCTGAAAAATTAGGGTTTTCCTAAGTTTCCTTATTTTACGGAAATCGACGGTGTGAATTTCGGTTCCCACAGTTTGGCACTAGAAGGAGGGGGGGGGTCGGATTACTCTTACTCATAGCCGCAAAACGCTTGATCAAAACGATGTCTGGATATATATGAAAGACAAAGTCACAACTCGCAAAAACGCTGGTAAAGCAAATCCAGCAGCGACTACTCCTATAGCCAACGCTCACGCAAAGGCTGTAGTACTTAACAAAATTGAAAACCTAATCACGACTCTTCACCACAGAAGGAGCACGAAACGAGCTCGCGATTTCTTAGTCTAAACAAAAGGGAAACGATAAAACCTATCAAACCTTGTAACCAAATCGGAGAAATCTCAACGTGTAAGGGTTTGACCAAAAGATGTTTTCCAAAAAATCTTCGAAAAAATAAAACTTGCTCTCCTAGAAACTGCGGAGAAAACCCTAGGTTACTCCCGGAAAAAGGTGGCACATAAAATTAGAAACGAACGTCTAGCTCGCCCAATGACAAGTTGGACACGACTCTCAGGATATCAAGCTGATCCTACTCCAGTTTCGATCATACAGCTTTTCGTTTTGTCTCAATCGGACTTTCCGTTGAGATTTTACGACGAAAACAAGTCAACTCGACGAATCGAGACTATCCGCACCAGCTCGCCATATGGCGAGCTGAGAGAGCTCATCCAGATCGCCCTATGGCGAGCTGAACCACTCCTCGAGCTTCTCTCTCTAGTCTCGATCGTATATCTTTTCGTTTCGTCTCAATCGAATTTTCCGTTGAGATTTTACGACGAAAACAAGTCAACTCGACGAATCGAAACTGTCAACACCAGCTCGCCGTATGGCGAGCTGAGAGAGCTCATCTAGCTCGCCCTATGGCAAGCTGAACCACTCCTCAAGCTTCTCTCTCTTGTCTCGATCGTATAGCCTTTCGTTTCGTCTCAATCGGACTTTCTGTTGAGATTTTACGACGCAAACAAGTCAACTCGACGAATTGAGCTTGTCCGCACCAGCTCGCCGTATGGCGAGCTGAGAGAGCTCATCCAGCTCGACCTATGGCGAGCTGAACCACTCCCCGAGCTTCTCTCTCCATTCTCGATCGTACAGCTTTTCGTTTCGTCTCTCTGACTTTCCGTTGAGATTTTACGACGAAAACAAGTCAACTCGACGAATCAAGACTGTCCGCACCAACTCTCCATGTTGCTAGCTGAGAGGGATCATCCAACTCGTCCTATGGCGAGCTGAACTAATCCTAGAGTTTCTCTCTCGAGTCTTGATCGCGCTAATTTTCGTTTCGTCTCAGTTGGAGTTTCCATTGAGATTTTACGAGAAAAATCGCAAAGACTTGTTTTTTCGTATATGTTCGAATCAATCTTCTAAAACAGCAACGGTCGACTTAACACCAAAAGTTGCCTAAACTATACAAGAGATTGGAACTCTCTAAACGCAATCCGGTTTTACGAAATTCTGCCACGTTAAGTCGAAAATATCTAATCATAAACGTGTGATGGATTTTTCGACAATACACGAAGCACACCTAGTCAGTTATGTAAAACCGGCAGTACGAAGAAACAAGAACATAAATTCCGCTCTTGAAATCCCTTCCCCACTCCGATATTCTTGTTGGTATTTCGTCGAAGACCGATTCATACGAAAATAAGTCAAAAGACGAAGAACGAAGAATAGGCAGTCCCAAATCGTCGATGAAACTAAGGTATGTCCGATTTGAAAATTTTATTAGACTTCTAATTTCTCACAGACAAGGAATGAAAACGTCTTTTGAACTGCCGTAAAACCTAGGGAACTTAGAATTTAGGGGGATAGTCTAGCATGCTAAGTCGTAAGCAATTTTTGTCTTTCTCGATTTATTGTTCTCTAGCTGTTAAGGCATAACTCGCAAACCGATCCAATCTCTCGTACAACCGAGAAACGATCGCCGCGCATTCGAGCGGATTCATCTCATTTCCTAAAGAAAGAAGGAACTAGACACACTGACGTCGTCTTAAAACCAACTCGTTCTTAGAAATTTTCGTAAATCAGACATACTCCAAGTCATCACCAATCCACCATGGTCTTTAATCGACCCGGATTGTCGATCATCCCAATCCTTCAAAGGAAACTCATCTTTTTCTTTCGTCGAACATTTTTCCCTTGCATTAAGAAAACGCTTTCTATAAAGTAAACTCTCGCAAAAATAAGCAGAAAAATATTCGGACAATGCGATGCCTCGTCAAAATCATCCCAAAAGCAAACGACAATCTAAGATTCGTCTAAACGCTAAGAACTGGTCCAAACCATCTGGGACATAATCTCGAGGACTATATAGCCTCTCTAATCGCAATCATGCGGTTAGAAAACCTCTGCGAAACTTCAGAATGAAACTCGATGATTTTCCGAAGTCATAAAGATCTTCTCCAACTTGATAAAGCAAGTTTTGTATAGTAATCAAAAAATTATACGAGAAATCTTTAGGCGTCAAAGCATTGCTCTCATTTTCCGTCAAACAAAGTGAGTCGCGGAATAATATCAAGAACATTTGCGGTAAAAGAAAAATCGAGAACACAAGTAATATCAATAGAGAACACTGATCCTATCGCTGGTCAAGTGATTCGTTCCGCTCGAGAAACCCACTAAAAGGTTTCGTGACTGGATTTCGATGAAATGACCTATGGTAAAACTCTGTGAATGATTCCAAGAAACTATCACCAACTAAGCGGAAAAAGTCTTCTCGAAAATCTGCGGAAACATTGTTATCTCCATGCGTCGTGTCGATTTACTAAAATCATCGCCCGTTACTTTTGCGAAAAATCCTTCATATAGTCAGGATCATGTCATAACGAAGTAACTTTCAAAAGTAAACGCAACTGGTTTTCCGAAAAGTACTTTCCTTATAGCGAAAACCAAGCTATAAGATCCGGCGCTGAACGACTAATCTAAACTTTGTTTCCTCGCACCACGATCTGAAAGATCTCATTCTGCGGTTCACGAACATCCGCTCTCGTTCCTCTTGATTACTTCTGAGAATGAAACCGCCCGCAACCGACTATGAACGGGCTATGCATCGAGCTTCTTAGTCTCTGTCTCCCTCGGGTAAAAAAAGGACAAGATTCCATATGAACAAAGGAAATATTATACAAAACTTTCATCGTATAAATCAAACCTAAAATGGAAAAACATTCTCTACGACCATGGACATGCTTGGCATATCAATTTCGACAAACGCTACTTGGCCCTCATTCGATCACGTTTCACCTCGATGCCGAGTTAGGTTACAGCATCCCCGATAAGCGATCTAAACTGACTTGACCTTATTGATAGCACGAAGGTGTCATGGTCTAATCCTTTACCAACTACGTCCCAGGCTATGTGGCTAAATGCAACCTTCACGCCAAGCCAAAACGTTCAACGGACGATGTAAACTTGTCGAAGATCGACTAAATTTTACATTCTCACAATCCACTCTATTTCTGAAGCAAGTTGCCTACAAAATCCGACGTGTAAGAAAACACTCATAACGAAGCTCCTGAAGCCGTATGCGTTATCCTTAAAATATATGAAAATATCTCGGAAGGCCAATACTTCGCAAAGCACTGTAAGTAAAGACGCTTTGTTTCAGGAAACATTTACGCAACCCCTTGGTCCTAACTGCTCTAGCATGAATCAAACTACTTAACATCCAAAGAGGAACATAAGTTTTGGCTGCAAATATCCGAAAGCAAGTCAAAGTGCATCTGCAAAGCAGGGTTAAGACAAAACTCTTGCAACACCGCGAAACATCTTTCAGCCCGCAAACGTTTCGAACACGAAACGCGACATATAAAATAAAAACCAATCTTCGGCATTGCGAGACGTCGCAGACACCTGAAAATTTTTTTTTCGACACAAATACCTTCCTCGATAAAGTCATTCTCTTGGAATACCTAACAGTCCATCCGTGACTATAAAATACGCATAATTTCTTAAGAAACAAATCCTTCGCGAAGGCCCAAACAATGGTAGCATCTACCACCAAGTTTGTTGCTGATTGATATCAATCAAATGTTTAACCCTAAGAAGTGAATTACTCTCTCAAATAAGAGGTTCAGTTGTAGTACAAAAAGCACTAGAACAATAAAAACATGTCTAGCCAAAATACATAGGCAAAACTATAAATATGAGTTCCATTAGGTTAAAAACTCGTCAGGGGCATTATTGTAATATTGGGAAAACTTGGGCTTCAAGTCGGCCAAGTTAGACTTGTTCTCCACGCTTCATATCGATCGATGGTACATGGTGTACATCGATCGATGGAGTATCTCGACATCATCTTCTATGGAAGCGTCATCGATCGATGACACATGGTGTGTATCGATCGATATGTATCCTTGTTGTCTGATCTTCATAGTCATCTCGGAAAACTCTACTTTAAGCTCCATAAGGGCACCTAAATCATCACTTTACTCCGAAATTCTCCTGAGTAGTGATGCTAGCTAGCTCGGGCATGTAATGATCGTTCTCCCAATCGTTGGTGCCAAAATCGCTGTGTGGAAACTCTTCCTTGATCTTCTGGAATAACTTGTCGATCGATGACCATGTGTATCTATCGGTCGACTGGTATCGGTCGATGGTAGAAGGCTGCCATCGGTCGTTTCATCTGGATCAGTTTCGTACTCGGCCATGGAATCATACTCGTGGGCACAGAAACATGTTGCTACGAGTGCTGGGGTTTTCATCCTTGGAACTTGATGACTGGAACATGATTGTAGTGGATGGTAGGGTTGATGAGGGTTAGACATAGCTTGTTGGACTTGAGATCACAAACGGCTCCAACTGTGGCTAAGAAGGCTCTTCCAAGTAGTAGAGAAGTCTGTAGGAATTAGGCATCTCCGATCTGTACCTAGCTGGTCTGCCATAAGCTTGGGTAGGATGCTAACTACAAACCTGTATCACATAGGGCACGAGGGAACTCAACACCTCTGATGGAACAGGGTATTGTGAACTTCCCTGGATCGCTCTTCTTCTCCAGTGTGATCTTCTTCTTTAGACTGTCTCTGACTTGGTGAAACATTCTCTTTATGTCTTCTTCTGTCTCTCTGGTCTCTCTGAAAAACATTCACAATTTGTGTGAAAAGTAGGCTTCTTCAAAGGGTTTCTCTCTAGGTATTCTTAGAACTCTTTTTCTGAAGCTTGACAATTCTTTCTCATTAGTTTCCCTTTTATAAGGCTTGGGTATCTTCTCTTTCCTTTTTCTGAGAACTCTTCCATGGTTTTCCTTTTCTATCTCCATAGACTCAAAGATATCCCTGGGTCTCTCCAAGATGGATTTTTTGGGGCTTCTAGTAGTGTAATACTGTTCCCAGAATGCGTCAATACGTGCACCATCTATCTTGGGGAGTTGCACTCGGTGTTGGGGTACCGTGTATCTGGCGAAACTGACTGGAGTGCGTCGGTCGATATCATGGTCTTCCTGTCGATCGATAAGAGGGTCATCATGTCGGTCGATGTTGTGCGGATCGATCTTCACAGGGACGGGCGGATGTGGGTGTCGTGCTGCGAAGGCTTCGTGAGGCATAGTCATGACGGCACTGCACTCGTGAGGGTACTCGTCTAAGTCCATCGACCGACACTCATCAAAGTCTATCAATCGATGTTCTCTGGAAGGTATCGGTCGATGTTCACGTGGTGAAATCGATCGATAGTAGTTGCGAATGAAGTCACTCTCATCATCAGATCGCTGAATCTCTTCTACTACCTCTGGCCAAAAATCATCATCCAGGATGGCATTGATGTTATGGTTGTTGGCAAGCTCCTGCTTCTTTAGGGCTTCTCCTGTCTGAAACACCTGAGTCTCTAGTTTCTTCATATGAGTGTTTAAAGCCTCTAGCTTTGTGGTGAGGGTGTTGTAGACGGAGTCAATCTTCCCATTGAAGTCTGTCTGGTGTTTCTGCTGACTCTCAAGAACCTTGTCTAGCATCTCCTCCAGTTTAGTATCTTGGGTGGGTGGGTGTGGGTTGGAGTAGAATGAGTTTCCAGAGCTCCTGTTGTTGTTGGGGTTGTTGCTGCTGAAGGTGTTAAGCTTCTTGCACTATGGTTGAAGTTGCTTCTCTGGCCTGAGTAGTTTTTGTATCCTCCTTGGTTACCAGATCTCTGAAAACCAGCTCCACTGACCCAGTTCACATCTTCTTCTGTATAATCTTCACCTGCAGTGTCTGCATCCTCCACTGAGCAAATCTGCTTGTTTAGTAACTTCTGAATAGTATCCAGCTGTGCTTGCACTTCATTGATGTATTTCTTCCTAAGGTATGATGTAGCTTTTGTCTTCATGAATTTCTTTGTGCTGTTGCTGGAAGCTAAGTTATCAATTAACTTAACAGCCTCTTGTGGATTCCTGGTGTTGAAGTTGCCATCACTAGCTGTATCAAGAGCTCTTTGATAATCCAAGGTGATGCCTCTGTTGAAAGTGCAAAGAAGTTGCACTTTGTTGAATCCGTGGTGTGGGCAATCTCTTTGGTAGGACTTGAATCTGTTTCATGCATCTTTGAATGACTCTTCAGGATTCTGAGAGTGAATGTAGCAATCTTTCTCCTCTATTCTTCAGCGCGTGACTCATCAAAGAAGTTACGCAGGAATGTGTTTTTGATGTCGCTCCAGGTTGTGAGAGAACCTGGTGGTAGTTGCCTCAGCCACTGCAAAGCTTCTCCAGATAGAGAGTACTTGAAAAGCTTGCAGAGAAGATAGTCTTGAGGGACTCCATTGGCTTTTATGACGGTTATGAGATCCTCGAACTTCTCTAGATGGTCCATAGGATGCTCATTGGACAACCCACAGAAGGGTATTTGTCCTACAAGGGTGTAGTACTGCGGCTTAAACTCGAAATCTCCTCTCTGAATAGCAGCAGGGCGGATGGCTGATCGGTTGGAATAGAACTGATCTGGACGGTTGTAGTCAGCCAAAGATCTAGTTTGGTTAGCCTCTTCTACAGGTTGAATGATGTCTGTCCTGCTGCATTACGCACGTGACCATCTCGATCACGCAGGTCTCCATTCTCATCGGTAGTGAGAATAATAGGCGCTACCATGTCTCGCCGGTTAGTATCGATCGATGTAAGGTAAGGTGTATCGATCGATGTCGGATGAAGGGTATCGTTTGACAAACGGTTGTTGATGTCGAGCGATGTGACGGTGAGAGTATCGGTCGACGTTGAAGGTGTCTCGGTCGACTGTGGTAGGCAAGTATCGGTCGACAAAGATGTGTTGATGTCGATCGATGCGGAGCGTAGGTCTTTGCGGATGCTACGTTCCATGCTGTGAGGGTCTTCTGAGTACACAAGTTGTTTGTTCTTGTTGCTTCTAGTACTGCTGGGCATGTACCTGAAAAAGACAAGAAAATGTTTTTGGTGTCAGAAGATAAATAAACAATAAAAGAAAAATAACCTAGATTTAATCAGATTAAATCTAATGGCTATCAAAGTTCCCCGGCAACGGCGCCTAATTTGATATCACTCAAATGTTTAACGCTAAGAAGTGAATTACTCTCTCAAATAAGAAGTTCAGTTGTAGTACTTTGGGATCGAATCCATAGGGAACTAAGGAATATAATAGATGTAATGCTAAGTGATTATGCTAGGTTGATTATGTAAAATAGTAAATTGCAGTTTGTGAGCAATGGTAAGTTGCTCAAGAGAATAGGTTTTGGTTTAAGACTATAAAAGAAAGTAGTTAGATTCAAGGTTGCTATTTAGATAATCAGGATTATAATGCTACAGATGTTTTAGTGAATTGCTTGCAAGATATATAAGAACTTCGATTCTTAGACAGATCTAATAGCAGTCGCTAAATAGACTCATCCATTGATCTTATTGCCGGCTATATCGACCGATGTTTTGACAGCGATATCGGACGATATGGGTTGCCGTCGATCGAAAACTCTATAGGAGTATCGATCGATATAGGATAAGATCGAATCGAAACTGTGTTCACCAAGATCATAGACCGGCTCTCGCACATCCCTAGAGGATCTAAGCTTATGCCAAATGATTTCAGGACAATGATTAACAAGTTAAATCACATCCATGATCATACTCTAGGTAGCTACTCTAGAGTAAGCATTAAGGTTAGTTTGGATAATGAATATCAACAACTCAACATTCCATAATTGGGGCTAATCCCTCATAACTATTTGAACCCTAAATCTAACAAAGAAATCTACTCAGACATAGCAAATAGATTCATAGCAGCAAGGTAATAATAGAAATTCATAAGACTGGAAGATTCAACTCTTGGTTCTTGGAACAACAAATCTCTTTGTGTGTTTCTTCTAAATCTAGAATTCTATAACCTTTTAGAATTAAGGATGAAAAGAATACTTTATAAATCAAGGAACATAAAAAGCATGTAAAGCTTTTGAAGTACAAAAAGCACTAGAACAATAAAAGCATGTCTAGCCAAAATACATAGGCAAAACTATAAATATGGGTTCCATTAGGTTAAAAACTCGTCGGGGGCATTATTGTAATATTGGGAAAACTTGGGCTTCAAGTCGGCCAAGTTAGACTTGTTCTCCACGCTTCATATCAACCGATGGTAAATGGTGTACATCGATCGATGGAGTATCTCGACTTCATCTTCTATGGAAGCGTCATCGATCGATGACACATGGTGTGTATCAATCGATATGTATCCTTGTTGTCTGATCTTCATAGTCATCTCGGAAAACTCTACTATAAGCTCCATAAGGGCACCTAAATCACCACTTTACTCCAAAATGCTCTTGAACCTGAAAACATACCTAATAGACTCCAAAACATATATAAAACTTATAAAAACATATCAATACCATGACTAAAAGCGGGTCAAAATCATGGTATATCAACTCCCCCAGACTTAACCTTTTGCTTGTCCTCAAGCAAACCATTAGTAGTCTTTTGGAAGAAGTTTTAAAACAGTAGGGACTCAATAAAATCTTAGCTTTAAAATCATTACCTCTACTTTGTTGCAAGCCACATCTCATATTACTAACTACAGAAGTACATTATACCATATCCTAGCTTAGCAACCAAATTCATCTAGCCAATCAACTTAAACAATCCTGTCTGTCTATCCCCTCTACTGATTTCATTTATGCATAAAATAAAAGTGTAGGCTTTACCTTGGGAGTATCGATCAAAGAACACTTGGATTCAACTCAAACAAGTTTCAGGCATTCTCATCCTGGTTCCTTTTCTCTCTTTATCCCCCTTCTCTGTATCCCAAACTTTCGTTTCTTTTATATCAATCCCAATGAACACCTAATGTTCATCTTATTGATCTTTCAACTTTTTAGAGCTTTTTTGACAAAGTGTAGACGAATAGTGGGGTCATAGGTAATTTACCTCTCCCTCGTTTCCACAATGTGTTATCATTCATTGATTTAGAATAGTGGGGTCATGGGTAATGTACCTCTCCCTCTGCCTCTCAGGAAATCATCTCAATCTTTTATTTTCTCTTTATGGGATGCCAAAGGAAGGAGAGAAAGAAACCAAAATTTTTTGAGACTTTTACCTTCCAGACTTGCATGAGGATTCTGATCCCTTGTATACCAAGCCCCAAGACAAGCAATAGATGTCAGGTTAGGTTTGAAATCAGCTTTGTTTCTTCCAAACAATCATGAAAAGTGTTGTCATAGGATGATCGGTGATCCACTTTAGCATGTATAGTACTTTCTGCAATCAACAATTCTAAGAATGGTGCTAAAGAGTAGTAAGATAAAAAGCAAAATTTTCGAAATATTTTTGTCCCTTTCTTGACTCAATAAAACCAATTTTTGAAAACTTTTTAAAGAGATCAAAAAAGGTAAAATAGCATCAGTAATTCTACTCCCCCCAGACTTAAATCATACACTGTCCTCAGTGTATAACCAGTCGGAGTTAGAGCATAAGAAATAATAAATGTATAATTGTTATCAAAATTGTGAACGATATACTTGACCGATGTTCGTATTGATCGATGGTTAGTCACTTCCATCGATCGTCATGGATAGGGTTATGTCGGGCGATGTAGACAGGGTCTCATCGGTCGATAGAGGTAGTGATTGTGTAGCTATGTTCCTAAAAACAAATAAAAACGAAAGTAATAAGTAAAAATAAAATAACACTAAGTAAGAAAATACCTAACAGTGGGTTGCCTCCCACTCAGCTTTTATTTAAAGTCATTTAGCTTGACTATGGAGGTATGGTGGCTAGTGAGGTCGGTTGCATGTACTTGTTGGGAAAGAAGTATCCTCCTTGTCTTGTGATTCTTCAAACCATGAAGTTAAGAAGCTTCTTGTGGTTTTCTCGCTTCTGGTCATACTAGCTTGCCAACCTTGGACCTCATAGTGAATTCTTTGTAGCCACTCCTCAATGCTTGATAAACTGCACTCATGTCGTCCAGTGTTGCTGTAGGTGTTCTCTAGATCAGTACTCATCGGCATGTTGTTGAGGTTTTGGGCATGGTGCACAGGCGAAAGGGTGGTATCGATCGATCTCGGTGTAGATCTATCGATCGATGTGGATGGATGTCCATCGGCCGATGGGTTCAAAGGCTCGTCGATCGATGCAGATTGTGCAGGTTGGCTCATGAGCTGGTTTTTGATGTTTTCGATCTCCTGCTGAATGTCCTCTATTTTGCATTTCAATCCTTCAACGTCACTCTGTACCGGGAACCAAAATTTGCCGAGTGATCTATGTGTCTCCTCTTCACAGAATTCAATAGATCTGTAGATATCTCTTGTGATCTTCAAGTTCTTCTCTGGTACAGTAGTCTGGTGCGCGAGTATCGATCAATGTGCCGGGTATATCATCGATCGATAGCTTCTGTAAGCAACTCTCGATAGGTTGGTCAAATGTCGTTGATCGATGCTGATGGTGCTGCATCGGTCGATGGCCGTCTCTGAGATTCAAGTTCTTTGCGGAGTGCATTCACCTCTTCTTGCAGGGCTTTTCTCTCTTTGCGAGCGAAGTCATTGCCAGACTGATTCCATAGTAGTTCTCCTTGAAGTTTTGATATGGCTTTCTCATGTTCTGACCTCAATCCTACCATATCCCAGTTATGTTCACCGGTTCTCTCATTCAGCATATATGTGACCTATGCTTGTGTGTAGAGCTTGCAAACTGGAACTCCTTTAGTAAACTGTTCAGCATGCTCCGGTAAACAGATACAAGAGCGCTCAAACATTGTTGCTCTATTAAGCAGCTTCTAAATATCTTCTTTGTAAACATGGATGATGTCACCACTGATGCTTCTTGCATAACCACTCTCATATCTGTAGACACCAAATTCGTCTTTCTTTTCCCAGAAGAAACAACGAACTCCGTGTTTGAAAGCTCTCTTCCAAAACTCGCGTTGTATATCGGTCGATGCTCTCTTCCATGTATCGATCGATAGGCGTTGATTTTCTGGATTTGCTGAGTTGGAATGAAGGTTTTCTTCACCATCTTTCTCATGAAGTGGGTGTGGTTGGTGCTGATCGTGCTGGATTCTGAGTGAATGTAGCAATCTTTCTCCTCCATTCTTCAGTGGGGTCATGGGTAATGTACCTCTCCCTCTGCCTCTCAGGAAATCATCTCAATCTTTTATTTTCTCTTTATTGGATGCCAAAGGAAGGAGAGAAAGAAACCAAAGTTTTTGAGACTTTTACCTTCCAGACTTACATGAGGATTCCGATCCCTTGTATACCAAGCCCCAAGACAAGCAATAGATGTCAGGTTAGGTTGGAAATGGTTCTTCCAAACAATCATGAAAAGTGTTGTCATAGGATGATCAGTGATCCACTTTAGCATCTATAGTACTTTCTGCAATCAACAATTCTAAGAATGGTGTTAAAGAGTAGTAAGATAAAAAGCAAAATTTTTGAAATATTTTTGTCCCTTTCTTGACTCAATAAAACCAATTTTTGAAGTTTTTTTAAAGAGATCAAAAAGGTAAAATAGCATAAGTAATTCCACTCCCCCTAGAATTAAATCATACACTGTCCTCAGTGTATAACCAGTCCGGGTTAGAGCATAAAAAATAATAAATGTATAATTGATATCGAAATTGTGAACGATATACCTGACCGATGTTCATATCGATCGATGGTGAGTCACTTCCATCAATCGTCATCGATAGGGTTATGTCGGGCGATGTAGACAGGGTCTCATCGGTCGATACAGGTAGTGATCGTGTAGCTTTGTTCCTAAAAACAAATAAAAACGAAAGTAATAAGTAAAAATAAAATAAAACTAAGTAAGAAAATACCTAACAGTGGGTTGCCTCCCACTCAGCGATTATTTAAAGTCATTTAGCTTGACTATGGAGGTATGGTGGCTAGTGAGGTGGGTTGCAGGTACTTGTTGGGAAACAAGTATCTTCCTTGTCTTGTGATTCTTCAAACCATGAAGTTAAGAAGCTTCTTGTGGCTTTCTCGCTTCTGGTCATACTAGCTAGCAAACCTTGGACCTCATAGTGAATTCTCTGTAGCCACTCCTCAATGCTTGATAAACTGCACGCATGTCGTCCAGTGTTGCTATAGGTGTTCTCTAGATCTGTACTCATCGGCATGGTGTTGAGGTTTTGGGTATGGTGCACAGGAGAAAGGGTGGTATCGATCGATCTCGGTGTAGATCTATCGATCGATGTGGATGGATGTCCATCGGTCGATGGGTTCAAAGGCTCGTTGATCGATGCGGATTGTGCAGGTTGGCTCGTGAGCTGGTTTTTGATGTTTTCGATCTCCTGCTTAATGTCCTCTATTTTGCATTTCAATCCTTGAACGTCACTCTGTACCGGGAACCAAAATTTTCCGAGTGATCTATGTGCGTCCTCTTCACAGAATTCAATAGATCTGTTGATATCTCTTGTGATTTCTTCAAGTTCTTCTCTGGTACAGTAGTCTGGTACGCGAGTATCGATCGATGTGCTGGGTATATCATCGATCGATAGCTTCTGTAAGCAACTCTTGATAGGTTGGTCAAATGTCGTGTCGATCGATGCTGATGGTGCTGCATCGGTCGATGGCCGTCTCTGAGATTCAAGTTCTTTGCGGAGTGCATTCACCTCTTCTTGCAGGGCTTTTCTCTCTTTGCGAGTGAAGTCATTGCCTGACTGATTCCATAGTAGTTCTCCTTGAAGTTTCAATATGGCTTTCTCATGTTCTGACCTCAATCCTGCCATCTCCCAGTTATGTTCACCGGTTCTCTCATTCAGCATATATGTGACCTCTGCTTGTGTGTAGAGTTTGCAAACTGGAACTCCTTTAGTAAAATGTTCAGCATGCTCCGGTAAACAGATACAAGAGAGCTCAAACATTTTGGCTCTATTAAGCAGCTTCACAATATCTTCTTTGTAAACATGGATGATGTCACCACTGATGCTTCTTGCATAAGAACTCTCATATATGTAGACACCAAATTCGTCTTTCTTTTCCCAGAAGAAACAACGAACTCCGTGTTTGAAAGCTCTCTTCCCAAACTCGCGTTGTATATCGGTCGATGCTCTCTTCCATGTATTGATCGATAGGCGTTGATTTTCTGGATTTGCTGAGTTGGAATGAAGGTTTTTTGCACCATCTTGCTCATGAAGTGGGTGTGGTTGGTGCTGATCGTTCTGGTAGATGGGTGGTTGTATGTAGGGACCGATTGGTCCATTGGCCATCTGAAGGATGTCTGCAACGTCTTCTTTGGATATTGGAATGATTCTTCCATCTAGTGCTCGTGCATGACCTTCTGGATCCCTGAAAATACCAATTCATCCGGAGTTAGTAATGTGTAATCGATTTTATGTGTTTTTACCTCGGATGGTGTAGATGTTGTATCGATCGATGGTAGAGCAGGTGCATCGCTCGATCTGTTGAGGAGCATGTCGGTCGATGGCTGGTGCTCCGTGTCGGTCGATACGTGTGCTTCAGGTCGGATCGCGAATGGTAGTGGTGCTGTATCCACTGCAAAACTCTCATGATAACTGCTTGCCCAACTTCCAATCGAGTAATCTCCATCGTGTGGTTCTCGTGGTACATAGACTGGTGCGCAGTAAGGTTCGTCGCTCGTTGATTCAAAACGTCGTTTGAGCGATCTAGGTAGGGGCATATCGGTCGATGGAGAAGGGTCTCTATCGGTCGATGGTCCGAAGATGAAGGATGGGAGAGGAAGTTTGACTTCGTCTTCTCGAAGAAATCTATACTGGGTGGCTCGTTCCTCTTCATAATCTTCATCGTACTCCTCCTGAGTAGTGATGCTAGCTAGCTCAGGCATGTAATGATCGTTCTCCCAATCATTGGTGCCAAAATCACTGTCTGTAAACTCTTCCTTGATCTTCTGGAATAACTTGTCGATCGATGACCATGTGTATCTATCGGTCGACTCGGGTTGACTGGTATCGGTCAATGGTAGAAGGCTGCCATCGGTCGATTCGTCTGGACCAGTTTTGTACTCGGCCATGGAATCATACTCGTGGGCACAGAAACATGTTGCTACGAGTGTTGGGTTCTTCATCCTTAGAAACTTGATGACTGGAACATGATTGTAGTGGATGGTAGGGTTGATGAGGGTTAGACATAGCTTGTTGGATTTGAGATCACAAACGGCTCCAAATGTGGCTAAGAAGGCTCTTCCAAGTAGTAGAGAAGTCTTGAAGTTGAGCTTGTTGGCCAGGACATGGAAGTCTGTAGGAATTAGGGCATCTCCAATCTGTACCTCAAGGTTCCTAACTATTCCTTCAGAGTTCTGCTGAGAACAATCCACAAAGAAGAAGGATTATTCAGTAGGCTCTATCTTCAGACCTAGCTGGTCTGCCATAAGCTTGGGTAGGATGCTAACTCCAGATCCTGTATCACATAGGGCACGAGGGAACTCAACACCTCTGATGGAACAGGGTATTGTGAACTTCCCTGGATCGCTCTTCTTCTCCAGTGTGATCTTCTTCTTTAGACTGTCTCTGACTTGGTGAAACATTCTCTTTATGTCTTCTTCTGCTCTCTGGTCTCTCTGAAAAACATCCACAATTTGTGTGAAAAGTAGGCCTCTTCAAAGGGTTTCTCTCTAGGTATTCTTAGAACTCTTTTTCTGAAGCTTGACAATTCTTTCTCATTAGCTTCCCTTTTATAAGGCATGGGTATCTTCTCTTTTTTTTTTCTGAGAACTATTCCATGGTTTTTCTTTTCTGTCTCCATAGACTCAAAGATATCTGTGGGTCTCTCCAAGATGGCTTTTTGAAGGCTTCTAGTAGTGTAATACTGCTCCCGGAATGCGTCAATACGTGCACCATCTATCTTGGAGAGTTGAACTCGGCGTTGGGGTACCGTGTATTGGGAGAAACTGACTGGAGTGCGTCGGTCGATATCATGGTCTTCCAGTCGATCGATAGGAGGGTCATCATGTCGGTTGATGTTGTGCGGATCGATCTTGACAGGGACAGGCGGATGTGGGTGTCATGCTGCAAAGGCTTCATGAGACATAGTCTTGACGGCACTGCACTCATGAGGGTACTCGTCTAAGTCCATCGATCAACACTCATCAAAGTCTATCGATCGATGTGCTCTGGAAGGTATCGGTCGATGTTCACGTGGTGAACTCGATCGATAGAAGTCGCGAACGAAGTCACTCTCATCATCAGATTGCTGAATCCCTTCTACTACCTCTTGCCAAAAATCATCATCAAGGATGGCATTGATGTTATGGTTGTTGGCAAGCTCTTGCTTCTTTAGGGCTTCTTCTGTCTGAAACACCTAAGTCTCTAGCTTCTTCATATGGGTGTTTAAAGCCTCTAGATTTGTCTTGAGGGTGTTGTGGACGGAGTCAATCTTTCCATTGAAGTCTGTCTGGAGTTTCTGCTGACTCTCAAGAACCTTGTCTAGCATCTCCTCCAGTTTAGTATCTTGGGTGGGTGGGTGTGGGTTGGAGTAGAATGAGTTTCCATAGCTCCTGTTGTTGTTGGGGTTGCTGCTGCTGAAGGTGTTAGGCTTCTGTGCACTCTGGTTGAAGTTGCTTCTCTGGCCTGTGTAGTTTCTGTATCCTCCTTGGTTACCAGATCTCTGAAAACCAGCTCCACTGACCCAATTCACATCTTCTTCTGTATAATCTTCACCTGCAGTGTCTGCATCCTCCACTGAGCAATTCTTCTTGTTTAGTAACTTCTAAATGGTATCCAGCTGTGCTTGCACTTCATTGATGTATTCCTTCCCAAGGAATGATGTAGCTTTTGTCTTCATGAAGTTCTTTGTGCTGTTGCTGGAAGCTAAGTTATCAATTAACTTAACAGCCTCTTGTGGATTCCTGGTGTTGAAGTTGCCATCACTAGCTGTATCAAGAGCTCTTTGATAATCCAAGGTGATGCCTCTGTTGAAAGTGCAAAGAAGTTGCACTTTGTTGAATCCGTGGTGTGGGCAATCTCTTTGGTAGGACTTGAATCTGTTCCATGCATCTTTGAATGAATCTTCAGGATTCTGAGAGTGAATGTAGCAATCTTTCTCCTCCATTCTTCAGCGCGTGACTCATCAAAGAAGTTACGCAGGAATGCGTTTTTGATGTCGCTCCAGGTTGTGAGAGAACCTGGTGGTAGTTGCCTCAGCCACTGCAAAGCTTCTCCAGATAGAGAGTACTTGAAAAGCTTGCAAAGAAGATAGTCTTGAGGGACTCCATTGGCTTTTATGACGGTTATGAGATCCTCGAACCTCTCTAGATGGTCCATAGGATGCTCATTGGACAACCCACAAAAGGGTATTTGTCCTACAAGGGTGTAGTACTGCGGTTTAAGCTCGAAATCTCCTCTCTGAATAGCAGGAGGGCGGATGGCTGATCGGTTGGAATAGAACTGACCTGGACGGTTGTAGTCAGCCAAAGATCTAGCTTGGTTAGCCTCTTCTACAGGTTGAATGATGTCTGTAGGTGCAGTTTCTTGCTCAGGTATGATCTCCTTCTGAGCGTTCAACGCCTGACCTGCTGCATTACGCACGTGACCATCTCGATCACGCAGGTCTCCATTCTCATCGGTAGTGAGAATAATAAGCGCTACCATGTCTCGCCGGTTAGTATCGATCGATGTAAGGTAAGGTGTATCGATCGATGTCGGATGAAGGGTATCGGTCGACGAACGGTTGTTGATGTCGAGCGATGTGACAGTGAGAGTATCGGTCGATGTTGAAGGTGTGTCGGTCGACTGTGGTAGGAAAGTATCGGTCGACAAAGATGTGTTGATGTCGATCGATGCGGAGCGTAGGTCTTTGCGGATGCTACGTTCCAAGCTGTGAGGGTCTTCTAAGTACACAAGTTGTTTGTTCTTGTTGCTTCTAGTATTGCTGGGCATGTACCTGAAAAAGACAAGAAAAAATTTTTGGTGTCAGAAGATAATAAACAATACAAGAAAAATAACCTAGACCTAATCAGATTAAATCTAATGGCTATCAATGTTCCCCGGCAACGGCGCCTAATTTGATATCACTCAAATGTTTAACCCTAAGAAGTGAATTACTCTCTCATATAAGAAGTTCAGTTGTAGTACTTAGGGATCGAATCCACAGGAAACTAAGGAACACAATAGATGTAATCCTAAGTGATTATGCTAGGTTGATTAAGTAAAATAGTAAATTGCAGTTTGTGAGAAATGGTAAGTTGCTCAAGAGAATAGGTTTTGGTTTAAGACAATAAAATAAAGTAGTTAGATTCAAGGTTGCTATTCAGATAATCAGGATTATAATGCTACAGATGTTTTAGTGAATTGCTTGCAAGATATATAAGAACTTCGATTCTTAGACAGATCTAATAGCAGTCGCTAAATAGACTCATCCTTGATCTTATTGTCGGCAATATCGACCGATGTTTTGACAGCAATATCAGACGATATGGGTTGCCGTCGATCGATAACTCTATAGGAGTATCGATCAATATATCATAAGATCGAATCAAAACTGTGTTCACCAAGATCATAGACCGGCTCTCGCACATCCCTAGAGGATCTAAGCTTATGCCAAATGATTTCGGGACAATGATTAACAAGTTAAATCACATCCATGATCATACTCTAGGTAGCTACTCTAGAGTAAGCATTAGGGTTCATTTGGATAACAAATATCAACAACTCAACATTCCATAGTTGGGGCTAATCCCTCATAACTATTTGAACCCTAAATCTAACAAAGGAATCTACTCTCAACACTCAAACCGCATACCCAACTTTGTGTTGTCTGCTGGTAAAAGCACTAGCCCGAGCAAGCCACATGCAGCACGATTTTTTCTCTTGAGAAGAATCCGAGATTGGCAATTGTATCTGCTGCAAGGCAAAAGGGAAACCAACAAGCTGCAGTTGACCACACTATTCATAAGGACGGAGTCTTTGATATACCATGATTTTGTTCTGTTTTTAGTCATGATATATTGGTGTTTGTACTAGTATTTACTATACTATAGAGGCTTTTAAGCATGAGTTCTTGAGTATTTTGGAAGAAGTGATGTTTTTGGAGAATTTTGAAGAGAATTGGAAGAAGCGTTCGATTCAGAATCGATCCCAAAGTCGACACAGAGAGACTTGGATCGATCGACATGCATCCTGCATAATTGATCGATTATCAAGACCCAGAAGCCAATTCGAGAGATAAGTTGACTTGAAGCCCAATCATCACTAAATGACAATTTTACCCCTGACAAGTTTTAACCTAAGTTTATATACGCTGCCAAAGTGTTAGAGGCAAGAGAGAGTTTTAATTGTAATCTTTTCACAGCAAAAAGTTTAGGGTTTATAGTTTGGAGAGAAGATCATCAAAGAGATTTGAGATTGAAATTCCAGTGTTTTCTACCTATCTATTTATTTATAATATGTAGTTTTTTTTATCTATTTGTGTTATAAATTGCTTAGCTATGTCTGAGTAGTTTACATGTTAGATTTAGGGTTTAAATATGTTAGAGGGATTAGCCCCAACTATAGGATTTCTAGTTGTGATAATTATTAATAGGATTATCTGCTCATGGTTCTAGAGTAGCTAACTAGAAACATTGAATCCTGAATTATTTAGGTTGGATTAGAGATATTTAAACAATTCTGATAGTCCTGAACACATTCCCTATTAAGCTAAGATTATTTGAAATAAAGCGATAGTTTGATTTAGAAGTCTCTAGTGAGTTTATGTTAACTCGTGTGTATTGCTTGACCGGACTCATCGATCGATCTTCCGATCAGAAATCGATCAATGAGGAGTTTAGTGTATCGATTGATGTTCCTACTGAATAATCGTTCAACACTGTCAAATGCGACTAACCGGTTATTAGACTTATTTATTTGAACAATAGTTTAAATAATTTGTTAATTAAGATAATTAATTCTCTATAGTATCTCGCAAGAAACTGAATAGCTCCTATAGGATTATAATCCTAATACCTAAATAAAAACCCTAAGTCTAGCATCTTTTCCATTTTAGTTTTAAGAGTCTCTGTTTCCATTCTTGATTAAGTAATTGTCATGCTTGATTGGAATATTTCATGTTTACTTATTTAGTTTCTGCTATTTATATATTCACCTAGATTGTTACTTGACTAGATTTATTAGGTTTCCTAGCTCCTTATGGATTCGATCCCTAGGTACTACTGTTGAACCACTTATTTGAGAGAGTAATTCACTCTTTAGGCTAATTTGAGTTATATCAATCTTCAATCTTGGGAAAGAAAAAAACATGAAAACATAAAATGTTATTCATTTAAAATGTTTTTGACCGCGGCATTGTCAGATTATGGTGTTAGAGTTAAAACATTTATAGACTCTCGCTAAGTTAACACCAGTCATAACGCTGCGAATGAGCTTAGGAAGATGAGAATTAAACAGCTTGTTGCTTGCTACATTGATCAGACCATCCAACTAGGCCCCGCTCAACAGCTTGTTGCTTGCTACATTGATCAGACCATCCAACTAGATGGGTCCTGTGCCACATTAATTTTCTTTCCTTAGTAAAATAAAAGTAAACTTGAAAATTAGACCCTAAATTTGTAAGAAAGTAAAAATATAGGGTCCTAAAATAATAAAGAAAAATGATTAATAATGTGGGGCCATGCATTTGCACACTCAGCCCTCCCCTAGAGCCACCACTATAAACAACGACCAAAAAAAAAACTTTATAACCAATCCCTCAAAAACTGACGAAAACTAAATTATATTCATGTTTTTGTCTCCTGAGGATGTTTTTGATCATCATCAAATCGTGTAATATTATTACAATAGAAGTTTTAGTCATTTCTTGATTCTTGTAAGGGAGTTCTTCTCTCACTTTGGAATCGAAGGAAGCTCAGAATATTAAAAAAGTCTGTGAAGTAAAACAGACCAATAAGAATGATTTGCCGATTCTCAATAATGTAAAAAGAGCCTAATCTTATTACCAATAAGAAACAGAACTGCAAAAATGCATGTGCCCTTACATGTCTTTTCTGAAGGTAAGAAAAAAAAGGAGAAGAGAGATGGAACATATCTTACCTCACCTACTTTCCATCTTCAGATGATGGCGCATAGCAGGATGACTCTTTCCTGCTCCTGCATAAGTTCTTATCAATGATTCAAAGATATCTATGCTTATATCATCAGTTCCCTTCTTTAAAATCTCCAACAATCTCTCAGCTACATTAACATGTTTCTTTTTCTTGAATTGGCTCATCAAAGTTTTGATTGTTTCCTGTGACGGTAGCCACTTGCCACCATCTCCTTTGCCAATAAAAACTGGCTTAGATATGCATTCAAGTGCTTGAGCCATATCACCCGTCTTTACATAGTAGTCCATGAAGATCTCCCATGTTTTGGCATTAAGCTTTCCTCCTCTTCTTGGATCTCTCTCCTTGAGCTCTTTTTCGGTTTTCGATGAGACCTTCTTTTGCATAATCTCAAATCATCACATTTACAACTCTGATGTCATAAGTAGAACAGTTCGCTTGCCATTCCTTGAACAGTGTCTCTGCGCCAGGTAGATATTTCAAGTTCACCCTCACTTTTCAGATAAGCTACATTCAAGGTTTTCGGCATAGCAAGCCTTAACGAACGCCAAATTCTATTAACCTCAGTCAGTTTCCCAAGTCGTCCGTACAATATAATAAGAAACTGATACGCCTTAAAGTCACGTCCCGTGTTCTTCATCTAAATTTCTTGAAGGGCCTTCTCAGCTTTCTCAAATAGTTTGGCATCAACATATATAGATGCCATATTGCTGTTTGTAGTCCAAGCTGGAGAAACTCTACCACCTCTATTCATCTCTTCACTGACTTTCTCAAAACCAGGAACCCTGATCCTTAGTAGCAGCCAATGCCCTCATCCAGACATTGTGTAAGAATCAGGCACGATAAAAAAAAAGAATCCGGCATGATATTCTCAGCCTTCATTTCTTGAATCATCCTCAGAACCCTCTCGACTTGTCTTGTCTTGGTGTAAAGTGTCATGAGGCTGTTATAGAACAACAAGCTAACAGTAATGTTGAGCTCTTTCATCTTGTTGAGTAGACCTTCTGCTTTCTCTATCATCAACTCCTTGCAGTATCTCTTCAAAAGATACGCGTAGGTGACCTCTGTTTTAGATGTTTCTGGAAGATCAAAAAAGTAAGTCTCTCCAGCAGAGATTCCAAGAGTTTGGCAACAATCGAGATGGATTGCTTGATCACTAACTTTCTTTTTCATAACTCTACGTTCCAGAACTTCAGAGACCTGCAAACCCAACAAAGAAAAACTCTAACCTTTGAATCTCACAAGCAGAAGGTTGACTACAGTATTAGACACAAAGTATCCCACATCGGTAGTTTGAAGAAATCCTTAGTAGCTTATAAGATAGATGTGCCAATCCACTTATCACCAATTTGTTTTAGTTTTGAAGTCCATCAAACTTAACTTGGTATCAGAACCCTCGATCCACAAAGTCTAATCTAATCCTCATAGATCTGGCCCAAAGATGGCCATCGATCCTTGCCCGAACATTCCGAGATTCACGAGGGGGCGTATTAAACACAAAGTGTACCACATCAGTAGTTGGAAGGGATCCTTAGTAGTATAGAAGATAGATAGATCCGGGACCCTCATTTGCCCCTGAGAACGCCTAGTTATGTGGTTCCCTAGTGTGGCTTGAAACAAAGAGTAGATATAAGGAAGTCTGTTTCCAAGAACCCATTTTTCTCTCTTGAATAAAATGGCTTCGTGTCACAGATCTCCTTTACCCTACCTCTGGGGCCTTTACTTTAGTGTGCAGTTGTTACTTTAGCTTCCATACTACCTTGGTTTGAGGTTTCTTCTTGCTGTGTTTCTTTTGGGTTGTTTGATTTTTTGTCTGTAGTCCCAGTGTCTGCCTTCAACGCACTTTGGCTCAGAAACATCACCAACTTACACACAGCCATGTCCACAGCAAGACACTCTAGATCTGAGAAAGGAAAGTGGTCGGCTGGTCCCTCTCGACCTGTGAAAAGGCCACCAGTTCAAATACCTGCGTCAGACAATGCTGCTCTGATTGAAGAGAACCGTCTCACCCTCATTGGCCGTGTCACTAATCCAGCCATCCAGAAGACCAGAGCCCTTGTCGAATTCTTTCTCCAACAATGGCATGTGGTGGATACCATCACAGGCCGTGATATGGGGCCAAACATGTTCCAGTTTAAGTTCGACTCGGAAGATGACCTTAACTCAGTGATCGATAAAGTTCCCTTCCACTTCAAAAGATGAATGCTTATTCTTCAAAGATTGGAGCCAATAGTCTTTGACAAGTTCCGTGCTCTCATACCTTTTTGGATAAACATCCATGGTATCCCTCTCAACTATTGGACTGACGAAGCTCTCAGTGCTATCAGATCCGAGCATGGTCCGTAATAGGAAAAGAAGTGAAGAAATGAAGAATCAGAGTTCAAATCAATGGTGTCAAGCCACCTGAGATGAATATGGAAATCAGCCTACTCTCTAGGGAAGTAAAAAATGTGGAACTTGAATACGATAAGCTTGAAAAGAACTGCTTCTTATGTCACTCTCTCTCTCTTATGAACAAGATGATTGTCCTGCTAACAGATCTTCTCGTAGCAATCCTCCCTCCCGGTCTGGTATCTCACAGTCAAGAACACTAGAGAGACTGGAGGAGCGTAGGAGAAGACAAGATGAAAAGAAACAAGTAAGGTACATGCCCTATGCTGATAATCGACGCCCCAACGCCAGAGAAGATTTGAGAGATACTCCTCACCAGATGGGTGGAGACAGAAACCGATGTATATTCTCCCAAACTCTAAGTGATTCATCGAGACGTTACGACGAACCTCAGCGAACCCACGATCATGGGGATGTAGAGAAGACTCGATCCCACAGTTATCTAAGGCAATCTGACTCAGAGCATACACCCTCAGGGGCCATTCAATCTCATGATTCCAGGATTCACACTGATTCTCACAGAAGCGTTTGGAGACAAGTTCAGAACCTATTCAGTCTCAGATCTCTCATATCGCGACGCCAAAATCCCATTGGGAGGAAATGCACCAAGAGGATCTTAGAACAAGCGAGGGTAGTGAAAGAGGTGATAGACGCTCAGCGCTGGAACGCCTCTCTGCCCCAAGTGAACGAGTTCCGCTGCTAGTCAATGGTGTTGCTAACTCTAACTCAGGATGCCTCGAGGAGGTAGAGATACAGTACTTTGAAGACACTATGCCACCTCATCTTCTAGAGAGCGGCTCTCGACCCTCAAGCTATAAAAATCCTCATGTAGTTCACTATGCCCCGAGATCAGTGGTCCGAGCCGTCTCCCCTACTTCACGTTTCCCTCCGTTTAGGGCCTTGCCCAGCTTCCTCCTCACCCCTGGATACCCCCCAGTTAGAGGAGACGTAGACTGCTGTAACCACGGTCACAACCAAGGCTTCTGGGAAACGAAAGACTACAAAAGATGCTCAAAAGAAAAAGGTGAATCAGTGTAATTCAAAGAGTAAGTCTTAGGAAACTTCGGGTTATAAAAGGCTCTCCAAAGACAAAGAGAAAGCTAAACACAGACCCGACTGCAGGAAGATATGCAACTCAAAACGGAGATACTGAAGGTCCGCCGTTTACTACCATCATACCAGCTACGGCGAAGAGGGGTTCGGGTTTTTGGACCGCTCAACGCTCTCTTTCTTAGCAAGTATTACCTGGATCTGTCAAGAAATTGGAAGTGACTTGACACTTCGTTGTTTGAGGGAAATAATCTCAAAACAATTCCCCAGATATTCTGTTTCTTATGGAGACCAAGAACCAAGAGGACAAGGTGTTGAAACACTTCCACAACTCAGAGTTCAAAAACCACTTCCTTGTTCCTCCGGTGAGCCTCAGTGGGGGGGGGGGGTCTCTCGTTTTCTTGGAAAGATTTTGTCCAGCTTGAGATTCTTAGTTCCTCGGCAAATTGTATTGACACCAGTATCCATTTTAATAATAAAATCTTCTTTGTTTCCTATGTTTATGGATCTCCAAACCGAGAGGGACGAACTCAATTTTGGGAAAACTTGACTATATTGGGCTTATCCAGAAGTGAGAGTGCTTGGCTCATTACGGGATACTTCAATGATCTCTTAGATAAGTCCGAGAAAGTAGGAGGCCCACTTAGATTGGAGGGATCTTTCCTCTCTTTTCGCAGTTTCATATCACAAATGGAATAGGGGACCTCCAAGATTCCGGTAACTCCTTTTCGTGGAGAGGAACCAGATACAACCACTTCATTCAGTCTCGGTTTTATAGATCTATGTCTAACATCCCTTGGACCGAAATGTTTCCGTCGAGAAAGTGTGAGTACTTCCGTTTTGAAGGTTCCGGCCATCGTTTGGTAATCACACATTTTGACGCTAAGTTGATTAAGAAGAAAGGGATGTTCAGGTATGATCGAAGGCTGCGTGAAAAGCCTGAAATCCGATTGATTGTTGATGCTTCCTGGAATGCTGCAACTCATGAATCAATTATAATAAAGCTGAACATGGTTTGGGCTAGTCTGGTGGAATGATCAAAAGAACAGAATAAAGCAAGCCAGACCTTAATCCAAACCACACAAGACTTGATGGAACACACACTGTCAGCGACCTCACCGAACGCAGATCTTATAGCTTCACTGCAACAGACCCTGGCCTCAGCTTATAAAGAGGAAGAGCAATTTTAGCGCCAAAGAAGTCATATTCAATGGCTCAATGCTGAAGACCGCAACACTGGTTTTTTCCATGCGGTTATCCGAGGATGGAGAGCCAAAAACAAATTCTCGGTGATGGAAGATGCGTTTGGCAATACCGTGTACACAGAAAGTCAGATTGTTTCTAACATTGCCGGTTTCTACCGCGACCTCTTCACATCAATGTCATCGGGTGATCTTTCAGTTGTGGAGGAAGTCATGACAAGTAAAGTCACCGCAGAGATGAATGATAGCCTGATCAACATCCCCGAGGCAAGAGAGATCAAAGAAGCAGCTTTTCCTATCCATGCGGATAAGGCCCCGGGACCGGATGGTTTCTCAGCTAGTTTTTACTAATCTTTTTGGGATATCATAGGCGATGATGTATCAAGGGATATTTGCAGCTTCTTTGAGACAGGTACACTCCACCAGCGGAAAAATGAGACGCACGTCCATCTTATACCAAAAGTGAGAGGGCCCAAACAAGTCTCTGATTACCGGTCAAATTCTCTATGTAACACCCACTACAATTTAGTTGCTAAGATCATCACAAAGCGGCTTCACACTATCTTGCCAGACCTTATCTCCAGCCATCAATCAGCCTTTGTACCGGGAAGAGCTATAGGAGACAATGTTTTGATCACCCACGAGATCTTACACTTCCTCCGAACCTCAAGGGCCAAAAAGAGGTGCTCAATGGCAATAAAAACGGACATGAGTAAGGCCTACGATAGGATTGAATGGGACTTAAGTCTTAAAACTTCTGACGTAGTTTGAAGTCTTCTGACATAGTCTTAAGTCTTCTGACATAGTTGTAAGTCTTATGACGTAGTCTTAAGTCTTCTGGCGTAGTCTTCTTCTATGTCTCCTCTTTCAGAACAAATATGAGCATTTTGGTAAGTTTTTATGTCTTATTTTTCTTCATTTTGTAATCTCTTGTTGCATAAAGCTCTTATATTTTTTTCCAAACTAAAATTCTCCAACCTCTCTTTGATCTCTTTAAACATGAAAACATCAAACTTTATATCAATTTCTCAATTTTTTTCCTTATATCTTTCTTACTAATTTATCTTGTTTTTTCAGATTTTTTAGATTTGAGTCAGACATTGGAAGACTTGCATAAGACTTTCTTGGAGGTCTTCTGGCGTAGTCTCAAGTTTTCTGACGTAGTCTTAAGTCTTCTGATGTCGTCTTAAGTTTTCTAATGTAGTCTTAAGTCTTTTGACGTAGTCTTATGTCTTCTGACGTCTTCTCTCATATCAAGTGGAGTCCAAGCATGTGTTTGTGGATGAATGATCTATAATAGTTTTGTTTGCAGTCTGTTTTGTGATTTGTATTTGTACTTTTTAGTTGTGATTTTTAATTTTTTAGTAATTTTGAAGAATTATTAATGAAAAATAAAGTAAATATGTTTATTTTCTAAAATTACTTGACATTATTAAAAATAAACAAGAGTATAATAAAAGTATAGTTCTATGTTTGTAAAATCAGTAATGATGTTTCTCAAGATGTAATATATGTGTTAATAATCTGTTTTCCACTTTTACAAATAACTAAAATAAAAAACTTCAATGGCCTTCAGATTCAAAACATGATGTTCATTGTGTAGTTCTTCTCATCTTTGGATCTTCTATACTCTGCAAAAAAATATAAGTTTGTAGCTATAAAAAACTTCTTCTCATTAACTTATAATAGTTTTTCATCATGTTTAACTTCTAAGAAGTAAAACCAACAAAGTCTTTTAAAAAGTAAAACCAATAAATTTTGTAATTATAAACAACTAAGATATAATGAGTAGGTTAACTCTTCCAACTTCATTCATGTACACATTATAAACTTCTTCAAATTAATTTACACTTTTTAAAGTTAAAAATTTTTTCTTAAATTAGTTAACATTCTTAAAAATACAAGTTTACAAAAACTAACGTGGATGATTTCCACGCAAGTCTTCTGCGCGAAGACTTCTTAATAAGTCTTCTCATATTAGCTAGAAACATTAAAAAAAACATGAATGTTGGTAACCTCATAATTATCACCAGTTATTGTGAATTTCATTCAGGACTCCAAATATTGTCTAAAACACATGAATTACCAATAAATCTTAAAAATTAATTTTAAATTTGAAGAGAATGAAAGTTTATTATACATTGTCGTAGAAGATGTACCTGGAAGTCTTTCAGCTAATTCTTCCATTTAGATCATTTTTGCAATTAAAAATTTGCAAAGGAAGACTAGTATTCATTTTTAAATATTGGGTTACTTTTGTAATACAAAAATTCTCAAAAATATATGAGAAACCTTACCTGGAAGTCTTTCAGGTAATTCTTCCATTTAGATCATTTTTGCAATTAAAAATTTGCAAAGGAAGACTAGTCTTCATTTTTAAATATTGGGTTACTTTTGTAATACAAAAATTCTCAAAAATATATGAGAAGCCTTACCTGGAAGTCTTCTCGGATAAATATGCTAGTTTTGCAATTGACCAATCTATGTCAGAAATTTGACTTTCTACGGAAAATTTCCAGGTAAGTCTTCCGCTGGAAGACTTACATGAAAGTTTTCTAAACATTTACATTAAGTCTACTCGCTATCGCTGTAAGTCTGCGTAGGTTATTTTTGCAACTGGATATGTTTGACTTTTGTTGTGAAGACTTTTGGATAAGTCTTCTACCTGGAGACTTACAAGTAAGTCTTCTGCCAGAAAACTTACAAGTAAGTCTTCTTTGATTACCTTAGGTTTGACCAGAATCACGGCATAAAAATTTGGAAGATTTTCCTGAAAGTCTCCCAATTTAAATTAAATGTTTTAAGTTTAAATTTTCAATTTCAAAAGTAACCTATGCAGACTTCTAGCGATAGCGAATATACATAATGTAAAGGTTGAGAAGACTTCCAGGTAAGTCTTCCGGCAGAAGACTTACCTGGAAGTCTTCCGTAGAAAGTCAAATTTGTGACACAGATTAGTCAATTACAAAACTAGCCTGTTTATCCGAGAAGACTTCCAAGTAAATCTTCTCGATTTGTTTTTGCCAACAAAGAAAATTGGAAATATTTCACGGCAGTCTTTAGTAAGAACACACACAAAAAGTCAATTGCAAAGCTAACTTATTCTTTGACCGTAAGTCTTCTAGCAAAAAATCTTTAAAAAAAAAATACATTTCATACTTTCAACCTCTGAGAGAACTTGCTTAGTTCTCCAAGCACACATAACTTCACCAGAAGAGCTACTCAATCGTTAATGACCCAAAATCGTGAGCTTGAATGGCTATATGACCCTTAAAATTTTTATAATAAAAAAACTTGAATTTTTTTTTGGATGAATATAGATAGAAAGTGAGAGAGAACTAGATTTTTGACATAAGATATGAGAATGAATGAGTAAATTTCGTTTTTAGATGCATTAAGAGCTTCATTTTTGTTGTTCATGGTTGTTGGGTGAATTGATGGCAATGACATTTTCGTGATTAATTGATGAAGATGAAGATGAGAGAGTAAAACACCCATTTTCAAAGAAAATAATAATAAAGAAATGACATTTTCGTGAATCAGAACTTCTGGAGTGGATATGGCAAAAGAAAAAAAATAGTTTTGTGTTTGACTTGGAGTTTTGAATCACCTTTGAAAAAAAACTTTGTAAAAATATACAGATACACAAATTAATCAATAACTAATTATTTTCCAATAGATGTCAACGAGATTTGATCAAATTATAATTGTTGCCTACTTATGTAAGTACTGCAATGTTTTCTAATTTATTTTCTTAGTATTTTAAACCGTAGAAAATACTACTTGGAAACATAATTATTAGGAACCAACTAAGTGGAGCTGCAAACATAAAAGAAAACTAGACAAGATGAATTAGTAAAATCTCAAGCTAAAGATATGTTCAAATATGTCAAGAGAACTAAAAATTCTAAAACTGATTAAATAGCTAGATTTGAAATGGACAAAGAAGATGAAGAAGATGCAGATAAAATATATTGTTAGAGGCTGTATATTTTAGTGTGCTTTAGGTGCCAAATATATCCAGACCGGCACTGTATACATGTTTGGTTAGAGTTACTATGTCTGATCCGGTTTGGTATCTCGTTGTTGTATTCAAAGACCAAAGAGTCTCCAACTTAAAAAGTTCTTGAAGAAGCCCAAGCTTGGTAATCAGCACCCATCATTGTCCATCCGTTCCAGTCGCCGACTTTGTCAACCAATCCTTCTGCTCCAACTCCAAAAAGTGCTACAAGAATCAAAAGACAAGTGAAAAAGATTTGCTATCGATGGAAGCCATGCTTGATCGTTGATGGTTCTTGACTTTCTGGATGAAGAAAAATAAGTTGATATGTGTATGTGAAACAAATTATACAATGGCCATCTCCAATGTAAATTTCATTTTTTCATTAATTATTATATTTTTTTTTCACCACATATCTATTTCCTCTTGATGTTGCAAAGTCATGCTCATGGTTTAGAGATAAATGGTTGATTTTTGATAGTTCTATTGTCATAGATTAATTAAGGTGTTTTACAAAATTGACTCAAAATTTGAAGTCATATAAGTATTCTCTTTTTTTTTGGAATTTTGACTTGCCCTATTTATCTTAAAAGTTTTGATTATTCATGAAAATGCCATGATTATTTTTTTCCGAAAATTTTGAGTTTACTCTATTAACCTCATCTTCATCAATTATTCACGAAAATACCATTGCCATCAATTCACCCAACAACCATGAACAACCAATATGATGCTCTTAATGCATCAAAAATCGATTTTGACTCATTCGATCTCATATCTTGTCCACAAAAACTACATCTCTCTCAATTTCTCTCTATATTTATCCAAAAAAAACTCAAGGTTTTTGATTCTAGGGTTTTTAAGGTTCATATAGCCATTCAAGATCATGATTTCTGGTCATTAACGATTGAGTAGCTATCTTGGTGAAGTGTGCTTGGAGAACTAAGCAAGTTTTCTCAGTGGTTGAAGGTATGAATCCAATTGTTTTCCCAGATTTGTTCGCGAGAGACTTACGTGTAAGTCTTCTAAACAGAGAAAACTTCCACGGAAGTCTTTTTGTCAAAGCATAGGTTAGTTTTGCAATTGACTTTCTGTGTGTTTTTTAGAGAAGACTTTTGTGGGAGTCTTCAAAATTTTCTTTGTTGACAAAAAAATATTGAGAAAACCTTCCTGGAAGTTTACCCGGATAAACATATTAGTTTTACAATTGACTAATTTGTGTCAGAAATTTGACTTTTCTACAGAAGACTTCCCAGTAAAAGTTTTCCGCCGGGAAACTTTCACGGAAGTCTTCTCAACATTCACATTAAGTCTGCTTGGTGTCGGTAGATGTATGCATAGGTTACTTTTACAGTTGAAAATTTAAACTTAAAACATTTTATCGAAAATGGAAGTCTTCCAATTTTTTATTTCGTGATTTTGGTCAAACTTAAGGTAATGATAGAAAACTTTCATGGAAGTCTTCTCAACAAAAGTCTTCTGATCGTAAGCAGACTTAATGTAAAAATTCAAAAGACTTCTGTGGAAGTCTTCCGGAAGACTTACATGAAAGTCTTCTGTAGAAAGTCAAATTTCAAACACAATTGGATCAACTGCAAAACTAACTTTTTTATCCGAAAAGATTTCCAGGAAAATCTTCTCTGGTATTTTTCGAGAATTTTTGAATTACAAAAGTAAGCCAATATTTACAAAGAAATATTTCCTTGAAAGTCTGCTGTATAGGAGACTTCTGTGGACGTCTTTGTTTGTAAATTTTTAATTGAAAAAATGATTTAAATGAAAGACTTTCATGAAAGTCTTCTATGACAATGTATAATAAACTTTCATTTTTTTTCAAAATTAAAATTACTTTATAAAATTTTATTGTTAATTCATGTGTTTTAGACAAAATTTGGAATCCTGAATGAAATTCATAGTTTTATTGTGATAATTTAGAGGTTATCAAATATGTTTATTAATGTTTTTAGCTAATGATAGAAACTTCCCTCGAAGTCATCTGGAAGTCTTCTGTGTTAATTTTTTTATCTTGATGTTCTATGTTTGCTAATGTTCCCCAATTTTATTTTTGTAGATGATGCGTAAGTTAACTGTAGTCTATGGAGAATGGTTGGTGAAAGATAAATGTTAGGATTTTGTGGTTGACAATGTTAAGGGAGCGAGAATTATATTTTTAAGTGAAGATTCTACCTAGACATGAACACATAGAGGTTGTGGAGCTAACCTACTCATTAATTACCATACACTCCTCATATTTATATTACTAGTGATCGATAAGTTCGGAACTTGATCGAGATTACTAAAGGGCATGATGTACATATTTGTGTATCAAGCCGAAGCAAGATGAGAAAAATTACTGATGGAAACAAAGAATGTGGAGATAGTAATGAAGTTTCAGATGAAGGGGAAGAAGATGAAGCAGGTGAAGAAGATGATGAAGGCGAAGAAGATGATGATAATTTTCCTGAAGATGAAAATGTTGATGAGGAGGAGGATGCTGATTTCCCATATGTTGCTGATCCGGTTGATGATGGTGAAGATTACAGTGTGTATGGAAAAGTTAAGATGAGGATGAGGAAGAAGAAGACGATATGTGTTTTGAGGGTTTGGAAGCGACATATGGTTTTAAAGGAGGAAGTTTGAATGCTAAAAATATTTATGTCAACCAGGTTTTTATCAGTTAGGATGCAATAGTTTTAGAGTTGCGGTTGATAGCGGTGAAATGTAAGTTTTACTTCAGAATATACAATCAACGAAAACTCTACTTATGGCAAAATATTGTGTTGGTGGGTGTGGATGGATGGTTATAGCGAGTGTGAAACATGGTACAAACACGTTTTGGATGACGAAGTATCGTAAAACTCATACATGTTCTGTGGGAGATCGGCTGGCTCGCCGAAAACATTGTAATGTTGGTAGACTTTTCACAAATCGCGTATGAATCATTGATGGGTTAAATCTGCAGCATATCAAAGATGCAATGAAGAACACTTTTGGCATTAAGATAGATTACACCACATCATACAGAGCATTTTTATATGCACAAGAATTGGTGAAAGGATCAGAAGAAGATAGATATGAGCGACTGCCTTCATATTTGGAGCAAATTGCATTAGCAAATCCAGATTCCATCACTAGTATAAAACTTGATGCTGATAAGGGTCAGAGAAGATATGTATCAGAGAAGGGTCATTGTGGTGGATGGGACTCACTTAAGTGGAAAGTATGGAGGTGTTAAGTTAGTTGCAGCTGCACAAGATGGTAATTTTCAGATATTTCCCTTGGCTTTTGGAATCGTAGATACTGAAAATGAATCTTGGAACTGGTTTTTCACAAAATTTGGGAGTTCTATTTCTGATCAGTATGCTCTGGTGATAGTCTTCGACCGACACGGAACCATTAAAAAGGCATATGATAAAGTGTTTCTGTGGACAACCTGAGGAATTTGCTATCATCATCTACAACAGAACATCGTCCAAAAGTATAAAGGAAAGCATCTCGTCTACTTGTCCAAAGGTGCTGCGTATGCTCATACACTTTACGATTTTAACCAATACATGGACGAGATTCGCAGTGCAAACCTGGATATTGCAACATATTTAGAGAAAGCCGACGTGGTTTTATGGTCATGGGTTCATTGTCATGAAGATATGTACAACTTAAAAACGAGCTACATTGCTGAATCTATTAATTCCGCACTCAAAAAAGCAAGAGGATTTCCCATTTCATTCCTTTAGGAGTTTGAAAAGCTGGGAAGGTGACATTGGAAAAAGAGAGAAGATGCCTTGAGTCTCACAACTCAACATAGTCGGAGAGTTGAATACTTATTGGCGGTTTTCTTAGAGATAGCGGATACGATGTCTGTCCAACAGATTGATGGATGGCGATTCTTCGTAAAAGGTGGAAAACAGAACTGTATTGTTGATTTAAAACATGGAAAGTGTGATTGTGGTGTCTATCCTATCGGTAAAATACCTTGTCCACATGCTATAGCAGCTGAAACATATGTTGGTTTGAATATCTCTACACTTGTGTGCCCACTCTACTCAAAGAAATATTTTTATGCATGATACTCATATAATATATCCTTGCGCTGAAGAAGTTGAGGCTCGCATATGTCTTCCCCCAGTTGAAAAACATGGTCCAGGAAAACAGAAAAAGTCAAGATGGAAATCTTGCGTGGAGCTATCCAGAATGAGAGGACACAAATCGCGGAAGCAACACAAGGTTTATTGATGTTCAAATTGCAAAAAAAAAAACTGGTCATACACGTCCAGATTGTGAGAACTGATCTTCTGAGAAATCTTCTTATTTACTGGGAAGTGTTTGGTAAGTCTTCCATAGTCTTCTGTAAGTCTTCCGTAAGTCTTCGGTTAGTCTTCTGTACGTCTTCCAGAAGTTTTCTGTAAGTATTCTGGAAGTCTTCCGTAAGTCTTCTGTAAGTCTTCTCAAGTCTTCTTATCCATCTGTCCGCTTTGTTAGGAACTTATCTATCTGAATACTTTGTTATGAATTTATCTATCTGAATGCTTTGTTATGAACTTATCTATCTGAATGCTTTGGTTATGAACTTATCTATCTAAATGATTTGTAAAGTCATATGTTAATCTTCTTGAAGTCCTTTGTTATTGAATTGTGTTTTGAACAAAGAGAAGATCATTCATTATATATCCGTAAGGCTAGTGTTAGTGCACAACCAAAAATAAGAAAAGCGTCCAAAAGCATCAAGTACAAATTACACATCAAGCTGAAGTTACACACAAGCTTCCAAGTATGATTTTTGTACGGTTTCGTTGCCATCCAATCCAGGGATGTCCTTAACTGACATCTCTTCAAATATATCACTCTCCATCTTCTCTCTAACAGCCGTCATGTTTTTATCACAAAAGGTAGGAGGAAATGATGACATTCCAAGAGCATGATATTCAATGTTCTTTAAAGCGAACACACCATAATCACCAGCTCGTGCCTGAGTTACTCCAGCAGGCACTCTCTCATACGTGAATGGCTCAAGTGTGTACTTGAAACGCTCTTCTTCGGGGGAGCACTCAACAAGCAGGTAAGGCATCATTGTGGCAAAATTCTCAATTGTCACTCGGAGCTGCTCATCTCTAATATGGCTCTGATATGCTCAAATTAACCTTCAAGTTACTCTCTCAAATAATCGGTTCAATGTAGTACTTGAGGATCGAATCCACAGAGACCAAATATTACACTTTATTTTTATAGGATCAATATTAAGCTAAAACAATATGGTTTTTAAATTAAGAAAATAAAACAAGCAAGTAAAAGAGAATGATTTGGGTTGGGTTTTAAGATGAAAAAATAGCTAAGTCTAAGGTGAATGATCGGAAACCAATGAGCATGAACCAAACATCTATTCAAGGAACAGATCGCAGCAAATATTAAACTCGAACAACAAGACATGATTTATCCACTCTCGTGGCATCCATCCTTTTATCATGCATTCCTAATATCTAAACTGTCGTTTGAACCAGAGAAAGATGATAAACATTAAGACCAGATTCGATAAGTTCACAATTTGCCCTAACATCTACTTTCGCTGGTTAGGGACAAATTGCCCATTCATGTTATTTCTAGCAACCTAAAACACTTTTGGTGAATAACTTAAACCTAGAATCAGGCATTAAGTAGCTAGTTTAATGCAGGCAGTAAGTTCAACAATGAATGGAGACAATCAAAACATAAATCCTTATTTGTGTTTAGCTCATGAATCTATGATCTCCTAGCACCCTAGACTAAGCAAATTAACTACTCAGCCATGAACAGAGAAAACACAAAGATTAGAGATGAAGAAAACATGTCTGAATCAATAAATAATAAGCAAGAGGGTTTAGAAATCTTCTCCAAAGGTTGTAGAGATCCTTCTCCCTCAAAGATACAAAGTATTGAAATCACAAATCTCCCAAAACCTCAAATCTGGTTTCTGGTGTAAAAAAGTAGCGTACAAAATAATAGAAAAGAGGAAAAGAACATATATGCAGGCTGCTGGCGGCTGGGAGAGAAAAATAGGAGAATTAGGGAAAATCCCAAAATATGTTGTAATTTCCTTAAAAATCTCGCGCCGCAGGAACATGCACTCGGGTTGCTCTGCTCGCTCGGGAACAGTCCAGCAACCTGTTCTTCGTGAAAATCATCAAATTGCATTCTTTTTCTCCAACTGGTCCATCTTCCATCCAAAGCAACTCCATACCAGTAATGACTTGAAAAGGACTAAAAAGACTCGATAAAGACTCAAAAAAACTTTAGAATACATTGTTAGAATATGCTAAAAACACCATATATCAATTCCCCCAGATTTAGATCCTTGTTTGTCCTCAAACAATGTCAAGTACCAAGATTAGGAAGAAAGGTTTGAAAGTGTGGAAACTCTCCTATTGTCATCAACCATACTCTAACCACGAATATCTGAACCATACAAGCAGTAAAACTAGGACAACACACCCTTACCAAAACCCCACTGACTGCTGTTCAAACCGGCTCCATACTCTGTATCTCAGACCTGCAAAAGTTACACCTTCCAGACAAAACTCCTTACATTCAATTAAGAGTGGTGTGAGCTTCTCATCATAGGCATTATCAAAGGTAAACGGTCTAGGTATGAAACAGGCCTTTTAAGTGTTTAAGTGGAGTTAATCAGTGTTTAGGGGTTACCATTTTCTTAGAGGATGCAGGATATCGCGCAAAATTGCAAGAGAGGATAGATCCATTGATGTCCACAGCCCCTACTCGTTTTCGCCTGCTCTCCTTCTGGAACAATCGGTCCAATCATCTACATGGTCCTCATCTCTTCAGATTTTTGCACACTCTCTTTTCTTCAATTTACCAGTGGCTTCTGTCTATCTTGGGAATCTTCTCCCCCTCCATCACCTTATTCGGATGAAAACAATTTTTTTAATTTTTTATTTTTTTTTTATTTTTTTTTATTGAAGATAACACTGGTGATGGTGACGAAGCATGAGGCAACATTGGTGATTTGACGTGCCACTGGAGTTCTTGATTTCATACTCATTCTTGTTTCTTTTACCTTTCTCTTCTTTAATTCTGGATCTATGGCGGCGGAGCAGTTGCTCCCTTGATTTCGCCTGTTATCTCGGCAGAACACTCTGTAGTATCAACGAGTAAGAGACTGTCTCGATCCTTTCCTCTCCGGCCCTTTTGCACATATCTGCACATAAAATTCTGAAAAGCAAATGCACGAGGGCGGAATAAAGGCTTAGGTTTCAAGGTGGGTACTAGCTAAAGATGAGCTAGCCACTCAGGATCAGCAAGATGGATAAAAAGAATAAGAAGTCCTGAGTGTTAATCACGTTAAACCCTAAACTAACGCCTATGACAAGAAGAATTATAGTCAAGATTAGGTTCAAGTTAAATGGAGTTAAGTCTTTCTAGAGTAACCTGTACAAGCTGAAAGCTTCTGGAGAACAAGATGATGTAATGTCAGGGTGTTCCGGATCCACATGTGTATATGTCGCCACTGCTAAGGTCACTGAATAAGATAGCTAAAGCACGAGGGTGGTTAATAAACATCACAAAGTAAGGTCCTAATTCCCACAAAATTTTGACTGACTCAATAAAAACATCAAAATGACTCAAGACTGACTCAAACATAAAAACTAAAAGAAATAAACGAGTTAGTAAACGACAAAGACCCTCCCCCAGACTTACTTCACAACGTCTCGGTGTGAAAATAAATCTGAGAGAAGGTGTAAACAAAAACATAAATATAAATATTTTTGGTTGTGATACTTACCTGCGTGAAACGGACGTTCCACGAAAATTCTGGGTTCAACATCGTCTGATCTCCGCCTGGAGCTGCCGCTCCTTTCGGAAGGATAGCTGCTCTGGTTCTGAAATCCAGAAATTTTCTAAGTATCTCGGGTTTTTCTGATTTTTGATCTGAAACTCAACAAACTAAAACCAAAAATAAGCAAAAAAGAAAATCCTAATGATATTTACACTTACCAGTGGGTTGCCTCCCACCAAGCGCTTGGTTTAAGTCACTAGCTTGACTTGGTGATAGGGATCAGTCGGGTTGAGCATAAGCGCTTGTTTCAAAACAAGCTCCACAATCAGACATGTTCAGCTTCAATACTCTGCTCAACAACCCTTTTACAGCAGCTTCCCCTTTCTCCTTCAGCTCATGTGTGAGAATAGCTCTGATTTTTGAGAATGGTTTAGAGGTACCTTTGCACTTTACCTCATATTCAATGGAGTACTCATCACACATGCGAGGTATGAAAGTCATCGTAGGACCACTCTTGGCCCTTTTCTTCTGGACTTTTTCTTTTACCTTTGCATTCCCACGTGGTTTCTTGGTATCAGTGTGAGGATATCCATCCAGGACTTCTTTGATCTCGCTCCTTTCACTCTGTTCTTTTATTCTGGAACAGTGCTCCTTCTTAAGAACGATTTCCAGCTGTTCTGCACAAACCACTGAGATGCAAGAGGCGTATCGGATTTGTGACCTAGTTGGGACAGCCTTGTAGAAAGTCTTCTTGTTGATGTTGGAGAAGGAGACTCGCTTATTAGGTAGGTCGACGATTGCTCCCACTGTAGCCATAAATGACCTTCCAAAGATCAAAGGCATCTCATGATCCTTGCTCATCTCAACAAATTGACAATTTAGTATGCAAAATACAATCCCCAACTTGGACAGGAAGGTTGCGAATGGTGCCATAAGGGACTGATCTGGAGGAGTTTGCAAAAGCCAGATTCACCTGAGAAGGCTCAACATCCACAATGTCCAACTCATTTACCATCGCCTTTGAGACAAGATTCACACTAGACCCAGAGTCACAAAGAGATTCCTTAAATTCTACTCCAGCAATGGAACATGGAAAAACAAATTTACCAGGGTCAGCAACCTTAGGCAAAACCTTCAGTGATGGCGTGGTCATTGCCTTGATATAGAGGGCTTTAATTTCCTCTTGAGTCTCTTTAGTGTATGTGAAGAACGAATGCAATAGCCGGATCTGCTGAGCATCTTCGAATGAGAGTTCTTTAGGAAGCTTTCACACCATCTTATTAAAGCCTTCCAGCTCCTCTGAACTAATGGGATCTCTCAGATGTCTAGGTGGAATAGGATATGGGACCTTAGGAACATAGACTCGAAATGGTGGAGTCTCAGCAGGTTCGTCAGGAGCAGTCGTTCTGGAGCTAGCAGACTGCTTTGTGTTCTCTTCTGCGCCTAGAATAGTCTCTGCAAACGGCTGCTCTATTGCATTACAGTGCCGCCCTGGGATTTTTATCAGTTTTTCCAAGGAGCGTCCCTTGTTGCCTCTTGACACACTCAGCCGTTTGAGTTAGCTGAACATCAATCCTATTTGTGTGGCTGCTCACAGTATCATATTTTGTATTCAGTTCAGTGAACATGTTGTCCATTCTGGTGCTGATCTCTGAGGTAACCTGGTGCAATGCCTTTCCCTGAATTTGCTGTCCCTGCAACAGTTGCTGCATCATCATACCCAAACCTTGTAGCTCATCTTGCGGACCGCAGGTAGTAGCTGGAGCAGCCTGTTGGTTGTTCTGCGACTGTTGCTGGTGTTGATTCTGATTCTGACCCACAAACCGGTTCTGTGCCTGACTGAAAACAAAGGTTTTACCCTGGAAATTCTGAGGGAAGCCTTGCTGATACCTCGTACCATGTGCCTGGTTGTTCTGTGCATACCCCTGTCCGTTGATGTAGTTGATCTCCTGCTGATTGTTCCCTTTCTTTCCAGCCTCGGGAGCAACCTAGTGACTGTTCTGAATCTGCTCAGCCGTAGCTTCCTCCATGATGTAGACTTGCCCTTGGTTGTTCTTAAGTAGCAGATTAACCTTAGCTGTCAGCTCATTAATCTTCTGGGTGCCGACACTGTTCACTTCCTTGGAGCGATCGATCTCCTGGATCCTATTGGCTGAACTAGCAGCCATGTTCTCAATCAGCTCAAATGCTCCATCAGTGGTCTGAGTCATGAAGTCTCCATTGCTCGCAGAATTCAGAACACTTCGGTATTCGCAATCCACACCATCATAGAAGATTCCTAGAGCGTGGTCATTGTCAAACCCGTGATGAGGGCACTCTCTGAGGGTGTCATTGAACCGTTCTCATGCTTCATTGAATGGCTCATTAGCAAGTTGCTTGAAGGAAGAGATCTTATTCCTGAGAGCAGCCGTTTTTGCCTTTGTGTAGAAATGGCCCAGAAAAGCCGCTCTGACCTGTTCCCATGTAGTGAGGGAACCTGTAGGAAGTGACTTAAGCCATCTTGAAGCCTTGTCTGCTAGAGAAAACGGGAACAACATGCACTTGATGAAGTCAGGTGGAACACCGTTTGCACGAGTAAAGCTGCAAATCTCTTCAAAAGCCTCGATGTGTTCCATAGGGATCTCAGCTGGTAGCCCATGGAACGTCTTTCTCTGTACCAGGTTGATCATGGCAGGTTTGATCTCAAAGTCTTGCCTGGTACATGGCGGTGGAGCAATGGCAGAGCGCGTAGTAGGGATGTTACGCGGTAGGTTTCTCTGCCCGATCGCAGCAAGTCTTAAACTCGAACAACAAGACAAGATTGATCCACTCTCGTGGCATCCATCCTTTTATCATGCATTCCTAATATCTAAACTGTCGTTTGAATCAGAGAAAGATGATAAACATTAAGACCAGATTCAATAAGTTCACAATTTGCCCTAACATCTACTTTCGCTGGTTAGGGACAAATTGCCCATTCATGTTATTTCTAGCAACCTAAAACACTTTTGGTGAATAAATTAAACCTAGAATCAGGCATTAAGTAGCTAGTTTAATGCAGACAGTAAGTTCAACAATGAATGGAGACAATCAAAACATAAATCCTTATTTGTGTTTAGCTCATGAATCTATGATCTCCTAGCACCCTAGACTAAGCAAATTAACTACTCAGCCATGAACAGAGAAAACACAGAGATTAGAGATGAAGAAAACATGTCTGAATCAATAAATAATAAGCAAGAGGGTTTAGAAATCTTCTCCAAAGGTTGTAGAGATCCTTCTCCCTCAAAGATACAAAGTATTGAAATAACAAATCTCCCAAAACCTCAAGTCTGGTTTCTGGTGTAAAAAGTAGCTTACAAAATAATAGAAAAGAGGAAAAGAACATATATGGAGGCTGCTGGCGGCTGGGAGAGAAAAATAGGAGAATTAGGGAAAATCCCGAAATATGTTGTAATTTCCTTAAAAATTTCGCGCCGCAGGAACATGCACTCGGGTTGCTCCGCTCGCTCGGAAACAGTCCAGCAACCTGTTCTTCGTGAAAATCATCAAATTGCACTCTTTTTCTCCAACCGGTCCATCTTCCATCCAAAGCAACTCCATACCTGTAATGACTTGAAAATGACTAAAAAGACTCGATAAAGACTCAAAAAAACTTTAGAAAACATTGTTAGAATATGCTAAACACACCATATATCAGGCTCATGATGCTATCTCGGATGACTATGTGTTACTTGGGAATCTAGATGCACAGAGCAATCCAATGATCATTGTTGTCGTTCAGGGGCGCATATATATTATCCACCTCTATCCCCCCAAATCTTGTTAGATTGGTGATATGGTGGTGATTTACCTGAAAAAAGATACCACGACCCACCAGGAAGCATTCTTCGTAAGCTGTTCATATCAGGCTCAGACCTCTTAAAATTCTTATCCACCCACATCCTTCCAATCACATGATCAAGAAAACACATTCTATTGCTCCTAAAATGTGTTGGATTCTTGGAATACCGCTGGCTTAGTAAACATATATAAGTATCAATATGCTGCATAAATAAAAAAACAAGTTAAAAGACATTAGAAGAAATATTTAATAAAGATGGAAGACTTCCCAGGAGACTTAATTATATGTCTTCCAAGAAGTCTTTTAATTTCTTCTAACCTAAAGACATTAGAAGACAGTAGAATACATTCCAGAAGACTTACTATAGAAGACCTACAAAATCCTTCAGCCATCCTAAGGTCCCTCAGAGGAAGTGATACCAGTAATTTGGACAACCCCATGGTCTGTGGTCCCACCATTTTCTAAAGTGCATGTTTTTGGGGTCAAAAACGGTTATCTTGAAATCAACGTCTACGATTACTTCTCCTTACATTCTCTGAAGGGATCTCAGGTCAAGAAAAATGAGAAACGATCAAAACCGAACAACCGACCAGCTGGCCGTGCTTGACCAGCTCGCCTGTTGGCGAGCTGAACTGTCCCGTCCAGCTCCCCAGCCGGCGAGCTGGCCTTGCTCGACTAGTTCATTGTCTTGTCGAGCTGAACCAACCCATCCATGCCCTCGACTCGAACCTACTCTGAACCGTGATCGGAACATCTCTCGTTTTTTCTCGATCCCTTTTACCCTTGGAGTTTTACGATAAAAACCGCAAAAGGCTTGTTTTCTTGTAAAACCTCGAGTAAATCGTATAAAACGGAAACGGTGAAACGAAACACCGGAAATTGCCAAAATATACGATTAACTTGAGGTACTTTATAAAAACGGCATCATATCATGGAACGATCTCGTCTAAAGTCATAAAACGGCTAAATCGCAAAACGGCTCGGAAAGTCCTAAAACGCGATAAAGGCCCACTCGCGACTTTAAACAAGATCCAGCCCAAAGATATGATGACGGTTTACCATTACTTGCAGGAAGGCATAAATGTCAAGATTGAAGATAAAATAGAAGTTTTCCAAAGAAAAATGGGAAAATCGAGATAAATGAAAGATTTCCGATAAAGCACGTATCGAGGCAGAAAAGGAAAGATAAACTGCCTAGAAAAAGAGTATATAAGCATAAGGTCAAAGTCAAGAGGAGGCAGAGTTTTTAGACCTAGAAAAACTGCTGTTAGCTTAGGCAAATTTAGGACTTAGGTGGCTAGACTAGCAAGTCGGATTCTTAGAACGTTTGGTTGTCTAAGTTCCGCGATTCTCTTTGTAACAGCTTTCAATCTCTTTATCAATAATAGCCTTTGCGCAATTTCTTCATCTATATTATGTTCATCTTTTTTGTTTTAGTGTGTCTCTGCAGAGATCCAGGACCTCAGGAAAATTAGGTTTCTCCCTAAGTTTCCATATTTGACGGAAAATCGACAGGGTGTATTCCAGTTCCCACAGTTTGGCGCTAGAAGGAGGGGGGGGGTTCGGATTCTCTTACACAACAACCAATGAACGGACGAGAAACGATATGCTAACTTAAACGGCAACGTCATCTCATTCAAGGATAGAGCAACAATCGACTCAATCAAACCTCTTAACGACCTCCTTGTCATCGAGCTGATAATCCAGAATATGGATGTCGCAAGGATAGTAGTTGACACAGGAAGCTTGGCTGATATAATCTTCAAGAACACCCTCGAGAGAATGGAAATCGATCCATCCGAAATCACGGAAACGCAAGCTCGCTAGTAGGACTCTCAGGAGAAATCACCATGACTCTCGGCACAGTTAACCTCACGGTTCAATCCGGAAGCATGATCAAAATCCTCGAATTCCTAGTCATCGAACGACCCATGTCCTATAACAAAATCGTAGGAACACCGTGGTTAAACTCGACGCAAGCGGTACCGTCGACGTACCATAAGTGTCTCAAGTTGCAAACCCCGCGCGGAATCGAGACCATCTGGGGAAACAAAAAAATCTCGCAGGTCTTCTATGCCGCAGATTTAAAACGAAAAAGTCCTTCGGATGACGCTCCCTCAAAAAAGAAAAAGAAATCGTCTGCCATCAACAACGCCCCAGAACAAGATAGAACCGAAATCTTTTGGCATTCGCGAGCAGCCAAAGTGCTGGAAGGGAAGCGCAAACCTACCTGCAAACCCGCCATCTCGGTATGCATTGATGAAGCGTTCCCAGAACGCTGCGTCGAAATCGGTGCGAACCTAAATGAGACTTTAAAAGCCGAGCTCTTGACTTGTCTGAAAAGAAACTCGAACACGTTCAAATGGACCCCAGAAGACATGCCAGGAATCGACATCAACATCACTTGTCACGAACTCAATGTTGACCCAACGTCCAAGCCCGTCAAACAAAAGAGACGAAAGCTGGGGCTAGAACGCGCTGAAGCGGTCAACAATGAGGTCGACAGACTCCTAAAGGTCGGATCCATAACAAAAGTTAGATATCCTGACTGGCTCGCTAATCCTGTCGTCGTCAAGAAATAGAACGGAAAGTGGTGAGTCTGCGTAGATTTCACCTACCTCAATAAAGCGTGTCCTAAAGAGAGCTACCCACTGCCACATATCGACTGCTTAGTCGAGGAAACGGCAGAAAACATACTCTTATCTTTCATGGACGCTTTTTCCGGATACAATCAGATCATGATGAACTCTGACGATCGAGAGAAAACCGCATTCATAGCCGATCGCGGAGCTTACTGTTATAAAGTAATGTTGTTCGGTCTTAAGAATGCCGATGTAAGTTATCAACGACTCGTCAATCGCATGTTCTTCGAACAACTCGGAAAAACGATGGAAGTGTACATCGACGACATGCTTGTAAAATCCCTCAAAGAGCAAGATCATGTTACGCACCTCCAAGAATGTTTCGAGAGGCTCAATTTGCACAACATGAAGCTAAATCCCGCCAAGTTCCGGTTTGCCATCGCATCCAGAGAAATTTTGGGATACCTCGTTACCTACTGAGGAATTGAGGCCAATCCGAAACAAATCACAGCACTAATAGAAATGGTACCCCCCAGGACAAAGCGCGAAGTACAGTGACTGACCGGTAGATTTGCGGCACTTAACCGCTTCATCTCGCGATCAACCAATAAATGTCTTCCTTTCTACGATACTTTGAAGGCAAACAAAAAGTTTGAGTGGTCCGAGGAATGCGAGAAAGCTTTCCAACAGCTAAAGCATTACCTAGCCACCCCGCCAGTACTCGCGAAACCAGTAGAAGGGGAACGGTGTTGGTGTCAAAATCGGTCACAACGGAATCAATGGCAAAAAGTCTCCGCAAAAAATATAAAAAAAATCGTTTTATAAAACTCGAAGAATCGTTTTATAAAACTCGAAGAATCATTTTATAAAACTCGAGAATCGTTTTATAAAACTCGAAGAATCGTTTTATAGAACTCGAGAATCGTTTTATAAAACTCGAAGAATCGTTTTGTAGAACTCGAGAATCGTTTTGTAAAACTCAAGAATCGTTTTATAAAACTCGAAGAATCGTTTTATAAAACTCGAGAATCGTTTTATAAAACTTGAAGAATCGTTTTATAAAACTTGAGAATCGTTTTATAAAACTCGAAGACCGTTTTATAAAACTCGAGAATCGTTTTATAAAACTCGAGAATCGTTTTATAAAATTCGAGAATCGTTTTATAAAACTCGAGAATCGTTTTATAAAACTCGAGAAATATTTTATAAAACTCGAGAACCGTTTTATAAAACTCGAGAATCGTTTTATAAAACTCGAGAATCGTTTTATAAAACTCAAGAATCGTTTTATAAAACTCAAGAATCGTTTTATAAAACTCGAGAATCATTTTATAAAAATCGAGAATCGTTTTATATAACTAGAAGATCGTTTTATAAAAACTCGAAGAATTGTTTTATAAAACTCGAGTATCGTTTTAAAAAACTCGAGAATCGTTTTATAAAACTCGAGAATCGTTTTATAAAACTCGAGAATCGTTTTATAAAACTCGAGAACCGTTTTATAAAACTCGAGAATCGTTTTATAAAACTCGAGAATCGTTTTCTAAAACTCGAGAATCGTTTTATAAAACTCGAGAATCGTTTTATAAAACTCGAGAATCGTTTTATAAAACTCGAAAATCATTTTATAAAACTCGAGAATCGTTTTATAAAACTCGAAGATCATTTTATAAAAACTCTAAGAATCGTTTTATAAAACTCGAGAATCGTTTTATAAAACTCGAGAATCATTTTATAAAACTCGAAGATCGTTTTATAAAACTCGAGAATCGTTTTACAAAATCGCGAAAAACCGAAACCGCCGCAAAACACGAACTAGTCACGACTAGTTCGCCTGCTGGCGAACTAAGTCGATAGGCTCCTAGTTCGCCAGCAGGCGAACTAAGCCAGCTCGGCTTTGTTCGCCAGTAGGCGAACTAGGAACCTCCCGACTAGTTCGCCATCAGGCGAACTAGAGACTCCCCAACGGCGAACTAAGAGGTGCTGACTTTGCCCCACAGGTTCTTACCGCCTAGTTCGCCATATGGCGACCTGGCCAAGCTGAACTAGCTCGCCGTACGTCGAGCCGACCATCCTGAGCCTCGATCTCCCACATCCTTGATTCAAGGCATACGTCCTTCGACACGATCGTATTCCGAATCACGGTCGAAATGTCTCCCGTTTCGTCTCGATCCGTCCTATCTTTCGAATTTTACGATAAAAACCGTAAAACTTTGTTTTCTCGAAAAGAACTCGAGGAAATCGTATAAAATGGCAACGGTTAAACGAAACACCGAATATTGCCTAAACTATACGATTTATTCGAGATTTTCGTAAACATCGTACAAAACGCGTTTTTAAGAAAACCCCGAGTAAATCGTAGAAAACGGCAACGATTAATCGAAACATCGAACATTGCTTAGCTTTACGATTAACTCAAGAAACTTATCTAAAAACGGCATCGTATCAGGAAACGATCTCGTCTAAAGTTGTAAAACAGATTTATCGCAAAACGGCTCAGAAAGTCATAAAACGCAATAAAAGCCACTCTCGACTTTAAACGAAGTCCAACCCGAAGATACGACGACGTTTTGGCGATTTACTCGCAGAAAGAAGATAAATGTCAAACTTGAAGATAAATGTCAAGTTTGAGGATAAATAGAAGATTAACGCGGGAAAAAAGGAAAGATCGAGATAAATGGAAGATTCCCATTAAACTCGAATCTGGGCGAAATGGAAAGACTAAACCGCCTAGGAAGGGAGTATATAAGCAAGAGGCATATGGCAGAAGCAAAGGGACGAAATCCAGAGCTCTCATCTGAGACTTTCACAACTTTTCTAGACTTTGAATTTTCCGTACTTAGAAACTTAGGCATTTTCTCGACAAGTTCGGTTTCTATGACTGGCGCTCAATCACTAGACGAACTCGCCCAGGCAGTTCGATCTCTTGTCCAGCTCAATCAACTGAACTACGTTCGACTTGATCCTCGAAAGGGGTACGTAGGCAGCCTTTCATAAGGTTCAGTCCGAAATCATTCAAATCCTTTTTCTGATCTTTTTCCGTCTTTTGTATCGAGCTGCAACTCGATTAGGTTTAAGATTTTTATGTTGATAACTTGCTGACGGCCTTGCGGCCAAAGCCTTTGTAAACCCTTGTAACGATCGCAACGCTTTTACGCGAAATCGAAATAAGATCTACTTTTTCTTTAAATTCGTTTTATTAAGTTTTTCGTATTTGTCCGCATTTATTTGGTTACTTGTCGTTGCTTTTGCAGAGATCCGGTTCCTCTGGAAAATTAGGGTTTTCCTAAGTTTCCTTATTTAACGGAAATCGACAAGTGTGAATTTTGGTTCCCACAGTTTGGCGGTAGAAGGAGGGGGGGTCGGATTACTCTTACTAATAGCCGCAAAATGCTTGACCAAAACGATGTCTGGATGTATGAAAGACAAAGTCGCATCTCGCAAAAAGACACTGGTAAAACAACTCCAGCAGCGACTGCTCCTACAGCAAACGCTCACGCAAACGCTGTAGTACTCAACAAAATCGAAAACCTAATCGCGACTCTTCGCCACGGGAAGAGCAACAAAACAAGCTCACGATTTCTATCCCAGATCACTAAGGGCAACGATAAAATCTATCAAACCCCATAGTGTTTTTCTTATTTCCGAGTTGGACAAATCTCACGCGTTAAGCAAAAGACGTTTTCCGAGAACCTTTCGGAAAAATAAAACTTGCTCTCCCAGAAACCGCGGAACAAACCGTAAGTTACTCGCGAAAGAAATCCTAGGATACTCGCGGAAAACCCTAGGCTGTTCGCGGAAAAATCCTTAGGTAACTCGCGGAAAAACCGTAGGTTATTCACGGCAAAACCCTAGGTTGTTCGCGGAAAAAACCCTAGGTTACTCGCGGAGAAAGCCCTAGGTTACTCGCGGAAAAACCCTAGGTTATTCGCGACAAAACCCTAGGTTACTCGCGAAAGAACCATAGGCTACTCGCAGAATCGGGCAATACTGTCCAGCCGAAAAGACGGTGAGTTGGCCAAGCAACCTAGCTTGCCATCTTGGCGAGCTGACAGGCTTTCCACCTCGTCCCAGAGGCACTGACTTTTCCCCGAGGTTCCGCACAATCCAACTCATAGCTATGGTGAGCCAGACCGTACTCTAAACAATAATCGCACTGCTTTTCGTTTCGTCTCAATCAAAGTTTTCGTTAAGGTTTTACAACGAAAACAAGATAGCTTGATGAATTGAGGCTGTGCTCGCAGACTCACCATTAGGCAAGTTGGACAAGCTCGACGGATCGAAACATCTCCATCTCGAATCTTGATCGAGTCGCTTTTCGTTTCGTCTCAATCGGACTTTCCGTTGAGATTCTACGACGAAAACAAGTCAACCCGACGAATCGAGATCACCCGCGCCAAGCGTCTTAGCTCGCCGAACGTAGAGCTAGCTAGCTCGCCATACAGCGAGCTGAACCAAGCACCTGGCTCGCCCAAGAGACGCTGACTTCGCCCCAAGGGTTCTTACCATCCAGATCGCCACACGGCGAGCTGAAAGGGTTCACCCGACTTGCCCTATGTCGAGCTGAGCCAATCCTCGAGTTTCTCTCTCGAGTCTTGATCGAGCTGATTCTCGTTTCGTCTCAATCGGAATTTCCATCGGGATTTTACGAAAAAACCGCAAAGACTTGTTTCTTCGTATAAGTACGAATCAATCGTCTAAAACGGCAACGGTTGGCTTAACACCAAAGTTGCCTAAACTATACGAGAAATCTGAACTCTCTAAACCCAATCCGGTTTTACGAAACTCTGCCACGCTAAGTCGAAAACATCCAATCATAAACACATGATTGATTTTTGCGATATACGTAGCGCACCTAGTCGGCCAAATAAAACCAGCAGTACGAAGAAACAAGAACATGAGCTCCGATGGTTAAGTCTTCTCCCCGCTCCGATACTCTTTCCGGTAATTCGTCGAAGATCGGTAAGTCAAAAGACGAAGAACGAAGAATAGATGATCCCAAATCATCGGTGAAACTAAGGTATATCCGATTTGAAAATTTTATTAGACTTCTAATTTCTCGTAGGTAAGAAACGAAAACGTCTTGTAAACTGCCGAGAAACCTAGATAACTTAGAATTTAGAGGATAGTCTAGCATGCTAAGTCATAAGAAATTTTTGTCTATCTCGATTTGTTGTTTTCTAACCATTCAGGCATAACTCGCAAACCGATCCAATCTCTCATACAACTGAGAAACGATCGCCACGCATTCAAAAGTACTCATTTCCTAAAAGAAAGAGGGAGCTAGAGACGCTGACGTTGTCTTAAAACCGACTCGCTCCTAGAAGTTTTCGTAAATCAGACATACTCCAAGTCATCTCCGATCCACCATGGTCTTTAATCGACCCGGATTGTCGATCATCCCAATCCTTCAAACGAAACTCATTTTTCTTCTTTCGCCGAACATTTTTCCTTGCATCAAAAAAACGCTTTCTAAAAAAAGCCGAAAAATATTCGGACGATGCAACGCCTCGTCGAAATCATCCCAAAAGCAAACGACAATCTAAAAACCGTCTAAGCACTAAAGACTGATCCAAACTGTCTGGAAAATAATCTCGAAGACTATACAGCATCTCTCGTCGCAACCATGCGGTTAGAAAATCTCTACGAAACTTCAGGGTGAAACTCGATAATTTGCCGAAGTCATAAAGATCTTCTTGAACTTGATAAAACAAGTGTCGTATAAGAATCGAAAAATTATACGAGAAATCTTTAGGCGTCAAAACAGTGCTATCATTTTCCGTCGAATCAAGTGAGTTACGGAATAATATCAAGAACATTTGTGGCAAAAGAAAAATCGAGAACACAAAGCAGCAATAGAGAACACGTCCTCCCTTCTCGCCGACTGGTCATATTGCTTATCATGTGATTCATTCCGTCCGAGAAACCCGCTAAAACATTTTGCGACTAGATCTCGGTGAAATAAATTTTGGTAAAACTCCGCGAATGACTCCGAAAAAACCATCACCGAAGAATCAAAAACTAAGCGGAAAGGTTTCTCAAAAAATCTGCGGAAACATTGTTAACCCAATGCGTCGTGTCGATTACTAAATTCCTCGCCCGTTACTTACGCGAGAAATCCTTCGTATGGTCAGGATCATGTCATAACGAAGTAACTTTCGAAAGTAAACGTAACAGGTTTTGCGAAAAGTACTTTCCTTATAGCGAAAACCAAGCTATACGATCCGACACTGGGCGGCCAATCTAAACTTTGCCTCCTCGCGACACGATCTGAAAGATCTCACTCTTTACCCCATCGGTTCACGAGCATCCGCTCTCATTCCTCTCGTTTACATCCGAGAATGAGACCGCCCCGCAAACGACTCCGCACGGGCTCTGCATCAAGCTTCTTAGGATCTGTCTCCCTCGAGTAAAAAAGAAACAACTTCCATACAAAGGAAAGTTTATACGAAACTTTCATCGTATAAATCAAACCTACAACGGAAAAACGTTTTCTATAAACACGGGCATACTTGGCATATCAAGCTTGACAAACGCTACTCGGCTATTGTCCGATTGCGCTTCACTTCAAATGCCAAGTTTACAAACCGACTCGAGCTTTTCGATAGCACGAAAGTGTCGTGGTCTAATCCTCTACCAAATACGACCTTGGCTGTGCGGCTGAACACAACCTTCACGCTAAGCCAATACGTTCAACAGATAATGCAAACTTGTCGAAAATCGGCTAAGTTCTGTATTCTCGCGGTTCACTCTATTCCCAAAGCAAGTTTCCTACAAAATCTGACGTATAAGAAAACACTCGTACCAGAGCTCCTAAAGCCGTACGAATCTCGGAAGGTCAACACTTCACAAAGCAGCGTAACGAAAACCGCTTCGTTTCGGGGAAACAACTTACGCGACCTCTCGGTCCTAATTGCTCTAGCACAAGTCATAAAACTACCTAACATCCAAACAGGAATGTAATGTTAATTGCGAATATTCGCAAACGAACCAAAGTGTTTCTGCAAAGCAGGGTTAAGACAAAACCCTCGCAACACCGCGCAACACGAAACGCAGCATATAAAATAAAAACCAACTTTCGGCACTGCGAGACGTCGCAGACGCCCAGAGATTAGTTTTTCGACACAAATACCTTCCTCGATAAAGTCATTTTCTTGGAAGACCTAACAGTCCGTCCGCGACTATAAAATTACGGAAAACTTCTTAACATACATATCCTTCGCGAAAGCCCAAACTACGTAAACACTTATCACTTAAAAATAGTTTGTTGCTGATCACAACAAACTCGCAACAGTCCTAAACAAACTTAAGTTATCTCGCAGAGATAGCTCTCGAACACCTGACACAAGGGTAATAGCGCTATAAAATAAATCCAAAATTTGGTCAGCACTTCCGGGCAACTTAGAAATTGTTCCCGGTGAGATGCTCGGTTCCAACAAGACGAATCATATAAGCCGAGAACCTATCGCGGATTCTAAATCGGTATGGAATCAGGTTAAAATCGCAACATGCAAAACGAAAGCCGACTAGTCATCGCATAGCCTCAATCCGAAAGTAAACCTAGGTCTTGCCCTAAACCCAGCACACTGGTCGCTCGTCTCAAGGCATGAATCGAGATCCTAAAGGCATGTCTCTTCGTCAATATCTAAACACTCACTCGATTTACCAAACATCCTAAAACGAGTAAACGAACAAGGCGATACACTAAGGGAAAAAGGAATGCGAGACGACAACTCGCGGACCTCCCTCAATATCAACTCATATTCTTCCCGCTACATTCATACGAATAAAAACACGCTCTTAAAAATGCAAACTGGTTTTTAATAAAGCCGCAAAAGCGGCAGGGACTCAGAGCCGCACACGGCCAGTCCGAAAATTATAACGGCCATGCTCGGCCAGACCAAACCGCCTACGAGGCTAGTCTCAAGGCCGGCAAAGGTCCAGCTCCCATCTACATCAATATGCTCGATAATTCCTACACAACATATAACTAGACCGTAAAGGTCTTGCTAGGAAACAGGTCATACGAACCTTAACTCCGAAACGAACTACGAAAGGCTTGATCACCTCAAAAGGGTACGTAGGCAGCCTTCACAAGGCGCAGCCCTAATCTTAAACGCTTTCCGCTCCCTGGAGAGTAGAAAGATCACTTTCAATGGACCTTTCCAACCATTAATTCCGCCTAACTTAACTAAAACTGGCTAACCACTCGCAAGAACCTTACGCTAAAGGCTCAAGATTCTAGCGAGCTGGGGGGCTAACTGTTAGTGTCAAAATCGGTCACAACAGAATCAATGGCAAAAAGTCTCCGCAGAAAATATAAAAGAAATCGTTTTATAAAACTCGAAGAATCGTTTTATAAAACTCGAAGAATCGTTTTATAAAACTCGAGAATCGTTTTATAAAACTCAAGAATCGTTTTATAAAACTCAAAGAATCGTTTTATAAAACTCGAGAATCGTTTTATAAAACTCGAAGAATCGTTTTATAAAACTCGAGAATCGTTTTATAAAACTCGAAGAATCGTTTTATAAAGCTCGAGAATCGTTTTGTAAAACTCGAAGAATCGTTTTATAAAACTCGAGAATCGTTTTATAAAACTTGAAGAATCGTTTTATAAAAATCGAGAATCATTTTATAAAACTCGAAGACCGTTTTATAAAACTCGAGAATCGTTTTATAAAACTCCAGAATCGTTTTATAAAACTCGAGAATCATTTTATAAAACTCGAGAATCGTTTTATAAAACTCGAGAACCGTTTTATAAAACTCGAGAAACGTTTTATAAAACTTGAGAATCGTTTTATAAAACTCGAGAATCGTTTTATAAAACTCGAGAATCGTTTTATAAAACTCGAGAACTCGAAGAATCGTTTTATAAAACTCGAGAATCATTTTATAAAACTCGAGAATCGTTTTATAAAACTCGAGAATCGTTTTATAAAACTCGAGAATCGTTTTATAAAACTCGAGAATCATTTTATAAAACTCGAGAACCGTTTTATAAAACTCGAGAATCGTTTTATAAAACTCGAGAATCATTTTATAAAACTCGAGAATCGTTTTATAAAACTCGAGAATCATTTTATAAAACGCAAGAATCGTTTTATAAAACTCGAAGATCGTTTTATAAAAACTCGAAGAATCGTTTTATAAAACTCGAGAATCTCGAGAATCGTTTTATAAAACTCGAGAATCGTTTTATGAAACTCGAAGATCGTTTTATAAAACTCGAGAATCGTTTTACAAAATCGCGAAAAACCGAAACCACCGCAAAACGCGAACTAGTCACGACTAGTTCGCCTGCTGACGAACTAGGAGCCTTCCGACAAGTTCGTCTGCTGGCGAACTAGGAGCTTCCCGACTAGTTCGCCTCCTGGCGTACTAAGCCAGCTCGGCTTAGTTCGCCTGCTGGCGAACTAGGAACCTCCCGACTAGTTCGCCTGCTGGCGAACTAAGTCAAGCTGGCTTAGTTCGCCAGCAGGCGAACTAGAGACTCCCCAACGGCGAACTAAGAGGTGCTGACTTTGCCCCACAGGTTCTTATCGCCTAGTTCGCCATATGGCGACCTGGCCAAGCTGAACTAGCTCGCCGTACGTCGAGCCGACCATCCCGAGCCTCGATCTCCCACATCCTTGATTCAAGGCATACGTCCTTCGACAATATCGTATTCCGAATCACGGTCGAAATGTCTCCCGTTTCGTCTCGATCCGTCCTATCGTTCGAGTTTTACGATAAAAACCGTAAAACTTTGTTTTCTCGAAAAGAACTTCAGGAAATCGTATAAAACGGCAACGGTTAAACGAAACACCGAATATTGCCTAAACAATACGATTTATTCGAGATTTTTCATAAAAATCGTACAAAACACGTTTTTAATAAAACCCCGAGTAAATCGTAGAAAACGGCAACGATTAATCGAAACATCGAACATTGCTTAGCTTTACGATTAACTCAAGAAACTTATCTAAAAACGGCATCGTATCAGGAAACGATCTCGTCTAAAGTTGTAAAACGGATTTATCGCAAAACGGCTCAGAAAGTCATAAAACGCGATAAAAGCCACTCTCGACTTTAAACGAAGTCCAACCCGAAGATACGACGACGTTTTGGCGATTTACTCGCAGAAAGAAGATAAATGTCAAACTTGAAGATAAATGTCAAGTTTGAGGATAAATAGAAGATTTACGCGGGAATAAAGGAAAGATCGAGATAAAAGGAAGATTCCCATTAAACTCGAATCTGAGCGAAATGGAAAGACTAAACCGCCTAGGAAGGGAGTATATAAGCAAGAGGCATATGGCAGAAGCAAAGGGACGAAATCCAGAGCTCTCATCTGAGACTTTCACAACTTTTCTAGACTTTGAATTTTCCGTACTTAGAAATTTAGGCCTTTTCTCGACAAGTTCGGTTTCTATGACTGGCGCTCAATCACTAGACGAACTCGCCCAGGCAGTTTGATCCCTTGTCCAGCTCAATCAACTGAACTACGTTCGACTTGATCCTCGAAAGGGGTACGTAGGCAGCCTTTCATAAGGTTCAGTCCGAAATCATTCAAATCCTTTTTCTGATCTTTTTCCGTCTTTTGTATCGAGATGCGACTCGATTAGGTTTAAGGTTTTTATGTTGATAACTTGCTGACGGCCTTGCGGCCAAAGCCTTTGTAAACCCTTGTAACGATCGCAACGCTTTTACGCGAAATCGAAATAAGATCTACTTTTTCTTTAAATTCGTTTTATTACGTTTTCCGTATTTTTCCGCATTTATTTAGTTACTTGTCGTTGGCTTTCGCAGAGATCCGGTTCCTCTAGAAAATTAGGGTTTTCCTTAGTTTCTTTATTTAACGGAAATCGACAAGTGTGAATTTCGGTTCCCACAAACCGGTATTCCTTTACATCGAGAAGAACGCGGCAAACAAAAGCCAATCTTTTACGTAAGAAAAACGTTGCTAGATGCGGAAACACGATACCCGATAATGGAAAAATTGTCATTAGCGGTCGTTATGTCGGCAAGAAAACTAAGACCGTGTTTTCAATGTCACACCATTATCGTACACACTTCTTTCTCTCTCCGCACGATTTTTCACAGCCCCAGCCAGTCTGAAAGGTTGGCTAAATGGGCGATCGAGCTGAGCGAGTACGACATCGAATACCGTGAAAAGACCTGTGCGAAGTCGCAAATACTCACGGACAGGAGGCACACCCGACCAGGAGCCAAACTCGACCTGGACCTTATACGTTGACGGATCCTCGTCTAAACAAGGGTCCGAAATCGGCAACCGACTGGCGGCCCAACAGGGGGAAGTGCTGGAACAGTCGTTTTGGTTAGTTTTCAACGCCTCGAACAACGAAGCCGAATACGAGGCCTTAATTGCAGGATTACAACTGGCTCGTGCTCTAGAGGTATGCAACCTTCACGCCTACTGCGACTCTCAGCTAGTGGCCAGTCAGTTCAGCGGGGAATAAGAAGCAAGAGACGAAAGAATGGAAGCATATCTGACCCTTGTGCAGGATCTAGCTCAGAGTTTACGATCAATTCGACCTCACTAGAATTCCTCGGTCAGAAAACGCTCAGGCAGACGCTTTGGCTGCTTTGGCATCCAGTTCAGATCCCGGTTTGAGCAGGGTAATTCCCGTGGAGTTCATTGAACATCCTAGTAGCACCCCGCCCATAGTCGTAAACTTGATCAACGGACCGGAAGACGAAATAGACAAAAATGATGATCGCCCAGCCGCAGATCAGTCGTTTGTGGATGGAAACAATCCTCGCGTATATAACCAACGGGGAACTCCCATCGGAAAAATGGGCGGCCCGAAAAATAAAGACTCAAGCCGCACGATATGTTCTAGTCGACGGAGAACTCTATAAGTGGAGATTCTCCGGACCACTCTTGACCTGCATGCAAGGAGAAAAGGCGCAGCGAATAATGGAAGAAGTGCACTATGGATCCTGCGGAAACCATTCTGGTGGAGGATCTCTCGCGAGGATTTTTCACGGAAATTTGAAAAGTGCCAAAGACACACCCGACTACCCATCAACCAGCGGAGGTTCTCTCTTCTATCTCAGCACCGTATCCGTTCATGCGATGGTCAATGGATATAGTTGGACCGATGCACACATCGAAAAAAAACGTTTCTTATTAGTCCTGACCGAATTTTTCTCCAAATGGGTCGAAGCAGATTCTTACGCAAGCATCAAAGACGCCCAAGTAGAAAATTTTGTATGGAAAAACATCGTTTGCAGGCACGGAGTCCCCTACGAAATCGTAACGGATAACGGGTCTCAGTTTCTTTCAACTAGATTCGAAGCTTTTTGCAAGAAATGGAAAATACGATTGACCAAATCAACTCTAAGATATCCTCAAGGCAACGGACAAGCGGAGACCATTAACAAAACTATCCTCGACGGCCTCAAAATATTCCTTGACGCCAAAAAGAGGCAAATGGGCAGAGAAGCTCGAAGGAGTTTTGTGGTCACAGCACACGACCCCGAGATGAGCGACGGGTGAAACCCCTTTCGCCCTTGTATACGGAACAGAGTGCATGATCCCAGCAGAAGTCAAATTCCCGTGGGTACGCAGGAGGCTGCTCCCAGAAAGAGAAGAGACGAACAACCTGATGCTGCTTGACGAACTCGATCTGATTACGAACAACGAGACTACGCCCTCGTCCGAGTTCAGAATTATCAACAAGCGGCAGCAAAGTACTACAACTCGAACGTACGAGGCCGTAGATTTCAAGAAGGCGAACTAGTCTTACAAAAAGTCTTCCAAAAGACCGCAGAACGAAATGCCGGGAAACTGGGAGCAAACTAAGAAGAACCATACAAGGTCATAAAGGTGGTCTGGCCGGGAGCGTATGAAATCGCAAACATGCAGGACATCAAAATTCCCCGATCATGGAACGCAATGCACCTCAAAAAATACTATCACTAGGCAACACGCTCCGCAAAACACTAAACTACGACACGGCTTGATCCCTGCTAAAGGGTACATAGGCATCTCGTCTCAAGGCGAGACCAGCTGTCCCCCCCCCCCTCATTAAAAAGGGGAGGGGTAGGTGAGTATATGTATACTCGTATACTCCCAAAATTTCAATCACAAAATTTCTCAAACAATTTTCAACGGCGTGGCAAAAAAAAAACGAAATTCTAAATATAGCGAGACGTCGGCAATGTTCGGAAAACCATCTTTCTTAAAAACCAAAAACAAAAAAAAAACAAAAACAGTCCATCCACGACTATAAAACGTACAAAACCTCTTAAGATAGGAATCCTTCGCAAAGGTCCAAGTAACGGTAACATCTACCACCTAAGTTTGTTGCTGATCACAACAAACTCGCAACAGTTCAACAAACTTAAGTTATCTCGCATAGATATCTCTCATACACCCGACACAAGGGTAATAGCGCTATAAAGAAATCCAACTTTTGGTCAGCACCTTCGGGGATGCTCGATTCCGACCAGACAAGTCGTGTAAGCCGAGAACCTATTGCAGACTTTAAATCGGTACGAAATCAGGTTAAAATCGTAACAGGAAAACGAACGCCAATTAGTCATCGCAAAGCCTTAAAGCCGAAAGTAAACCTAGGTCTTACCCTAAACCCAGCACACTGGTCTCTAACGTCTCAAGGCATGAATTGAGATCCTAAAGGCATGTATCTTCTTCTACATCTGAACGCTCACTTGATTCCTAAGTATCCTAGAACGAGCAAACGAATAAGCCGATCTACAAAGGAGCTGGAAGACGATAACTCGCGGACCTCCCTCTACATTCACACAAATGAAAGCATTCTTCTCAAAACAATAAAAGAAAACGCAAACTGATTGTTCATTCATCAAATTTGCAAAAGTAACAGGGATTCAAAGCCATAACGGCCAGTCCCAAAACACAAAGATTTAAAATAAAAAGTCTCACACGAGACTACAACTTCAAACATCCTCCGCACACGGAGTCTCATCCTCTCCCATCACCTCATCGGAACTCAGAACCATACCTTCACCACCTTCATCAACCTCTAGAGCCTTGCTCTCATCCACACCTCGCTGAGCAACAAGATAGATGGTCAAACACCAAAATAATAAAAATACGTTAAAGGTGTACTCGCAAATCTATACCTTGGCTCGATGTTGCGACATTAAACCCGAGCTCAGCGCCTTGTTCGATGAGGGACCAGCCTCAGAACCTTTCGTACATCTCCCCTTCTTGGCCGCATCAGGGTTCACGCAGGGCCTTTTGCGACCTTTGGCCGAAGAAGCCAACGCCGAACTAGGCGTCGGCAGACCCAAAACGATCACTCTCTTAGCCGGAGGAGGAGGCGTCGAGACCACGGCTGGTTCGACCTCAGTAGGAGTCGGGACGGCGGATGAACTCGATGACTCAATGATGGTATTTGCCGTGGGCTCTGTAGCAATACTTGCCAATTTGTCCAGAACAACTTCAGATGCTTCTACAAGAACGGACAGATCCATCGGGGTTGCATGAACTGGGTGAACCACTCTTCAGAATCCATCTCCTCTTGAAGCGAAAGGAATTCCGAGATGTGAGAATCCTGCGGTCCTGCTGCAGAATTTTCATTGACCAAGACATCATGGTTTTGCTGATCATCATCATGAGAACACATCTTGACAAGGAAATTTCGTAGAGAGAAGTTGGAGGAAGTTTGAGAAGTCGGGGATATGTGAAGAGAGTGAGCAGTGATGATCCAATACTTATAGAAAAAGGAGGAGTTCATTTTCCGCAGTAAAAAAAATGAGAAAAGAAGAGAGGATCGCAGCCGTAGATTCCGATTAACAACTCTACTCGCCCGCAAGAATCTTCCACAAACTTGCGAGCTGGGGGGCTAACTGTTAGGGTCAAAAACGGTAATCTCGAAATCAACGTCTACGATTACTTCTCCTTACATTCTCCAAAAGGATCTCAGGTCAAGAAAAACGAGAAACAATCAAAACCGAACAACCGACCAGCTCGCATGTTTGCAAGCTGAACTAACCCGCCCAGCTCGCCAACATGCGAGCTGGCCGTGCTTGACCAGCTCGCCTGTTAGCGAGCTGAACTGACCCGTCAAGCTCGCCAACAGGCAAGCTGGCGGTGCTTGACCAGGCGAGCTGAAGTGATCCGTCCAGCTCGCCAACAGGCGAGCTGGCCGCACTACAGGAAATGTGGGTATTAACAGCGGTCGTTAAACGTTATTAGTTTGATACCATAGCGTTCCCTTAAACGCTCTCACAGCGCCCGTTATAATAGGTCCGGCACGTTCGATAGCGGATCTTACATATGCTATAGTTAAGTAAACAATGATAGCGTCATTGACTATGCAATTGTTAAATCCTATAATAACTTCTTATAATTGTTATTAAACCTCATTATCTGAAATTA
>CAKOAT010178044.1:71877-100084 GCA_932364175.1 Eruca vesicaria subsp. sativa
TCCATTTTTTTGATATGCAATGATAAGGCAGCTCAACTTACCAAATTGACGCGGCTAAATTCTTTTATTTTCCCGCGATTACAAGCATAGCGTTTCTGTTTAATAAACGCTATTAGAAAGACCAGTGTTGGTATACAATAGCAGAGTTTAAATAAACGCTATACTAAGACGCTATTAATACCCACATTTCCTGTAGTGCCGTGCTCGACTAGTTCATTGTCTTGTTGAGCTGAACCAAACCATCCATGCCCCTCGACTCGATCGTACTCTGAACTGTGATCGGAACATCTTGCGTTTCGTCTCGATCCGTTTTACCATTTGAGTTTTACGATAAAAACCGCCAACGTCTTGTTTTCTCGTAAAACCTCAAGTAAATTGTATAAAACGGAAACGGTTAAACGAAACACGGACATTGCCAAACTACAGGATTAAATCGAGGTACTTTATAAAAACGGCATCGTATCATGGAACGATCTCATCTAAAGTCGTAAACGGCTAAATCGCAAAACGGCTCAGAAAGTCCTAAAACGCGATAAAGTCCCACTCGCGACTTTAAACAATATCCAGCCTAAGGATATGATGACGGTTTACCCATTACTCGCATGAATGGATAAATGTCAAACTTGAAGACAAAATAGACGTTTTCCAAAGAAAAATGGGAAGATCGAGATAAATGGAAGATTTCCAATAAAGCACGTAACGAGGCGGAAAAGGAAAGATCAACCGCCTAGAGAAGGATTATATAAGCATAAGGTCGAATTCAAGAGGAGGCTGAGCTTTTTAGACCTAGAAGAACTGCTGCTAGCTTAGGCGAATTTAGGACTTAGGTGGCTAGACTAGCAAGTCGGATTCATAGAACGTTTGGTTGTCTAAGTTCTGCGATTCTCTTTGTAACAGCTTTCAATCTCTTTATCAATAATAGCCTTTGCGCAATTTCTTCATCTATATTATGTTCATATTTTTCGTTTTAGTGTGTTTCCGCAGAGATCCAGAACCTCAGAAAAATTAGGGTTTTTCCTAAGTTTTCATATTTGACGGAAAATCGACAGTGTGAATTTCGGTTCCCACACATGTAAACAAAAAAAGTAGATCAGCAATCCTATATTTTTGTAGACTGCTGCAGTGTTCTTTATGAACTTACAGATCAAGTTTCAACCAATCAATAAGCACTTTGGTCTTCTTCTTCTGAACGCGTGCAAATGGGTCTTAGCCATGACCAATCTGTTTGTTTCGAATGATTACTTTGGTAGTGTTATTTCCCTGAAAAGGAGATTGCTGTGAGGGAGCAAGCCTCCTTTCTCGATCAGACTTTCGTCGAATCACTGCTAGAACAGTCGCTTTCTTTTTCTCCCGTCTATTTTCCGCCACTTTTAAATTTGATGGCGTTGCCTCCTGTTTCTCCAACAAGATAAGACTCTGAGACTCACTCTCTTTCTCTTTCAGATCTTCTTTGGCCGGACTCTTTCTCTTTCAGCTCTTTGGCCGAATTCTTTTTCTCTTTCACTTCTTTGGACGAACTCGGTTCTTGGGCGTCATCTTCTGCATTGTTACCACTTCCTATTTTTGCCCCCATTCACACTCTCACTCTGCAATTTCTATATACAAAATCATTAACCTAAGAATCCAAACATAATTCACGTAAACCAAGGAATCCAAACAAAATTAACATTAATACTAAGGAACAGAAACAAAATCCATACAAACTAGAAAATCCACATGATCCGAGAGTTCTGACATACAAATGGAACACATACAACTTTCAATTCTTACTACTTTCCTACTTTGTTTCTTCTCTGTGATTTTGGGAGAGGTTTGGCTACTAACCCCGTGTTCGTGCTTACATTTAGGCGGACCTGAAAGAGGCGGACTTGAAAGAGTGAGTTGGAGATCATTAGATGCAGTCGTTTTTTTTTTTTTTCTACCACCTTCCCCACAGCGTCCATCCTATCCCCAAGAAACTTAATCTCCTTCAGGCACTACCCAAACCCATCAGTCATGACTTTTTCGAGGGCCTTGAAGCCTTGGTCAATTCTGCTCTCTTAACCCAACTGCAGAAGCAGCTGAACGAGCATCTGAACGAGCCTCTATACGAGCTTTCTTCCGAGCTCTTCCTCTTTCTTCTTTCACACGACTCAATTACACAACCTTGGGATTGGTTCACAAGTTAGTACCAGAATTTGGTCAACAATCCATGGTCCACTTCCAATGACCTTTTGCCTCAAACATGACTTTGAAAATGTTGTCAGCCTTCGTATCCTCTACATCATTGTCCCATTTTGGGAAAATTTCATCCAAGGGATTCATAACGTAGTTGTTGACGCGAGTCTGCAGTAATAAATCAACTAATTTAGATATTTGATAGAATCATCAATATCATACTATTTGAGAATAATTTTAATTATCTGACTGCTGATACCATCTTTTAAAAAATTTATGTTCTTTGCCACCCTCGTAAACCATTAAAGGTGGACTTGGTTTGTTTCGTATGGGATTTCCCTTCGCAGAAGCTAATGTCTGGCAAAGAGAAGTAGACCCACACCTAGAGAACTTATATAAACTCATCCACTGTATAAGTCTTTGTAATATCTTTACTCTTCAAAGAGTCCATCAGCCACTTAAACACCAGTCTCCTCCATGGATAACTCTCACATTCTTCTTAGTCCATCACTAGCCTTGCATGACTAGTCCGTGTAGCGGATGAGAACTTTCTCCCTTCAATGAAGCTAGTAGATGGCTCGGTATGCCAGCCGCATGCGATCATCGTGACACCACCCTTGGCATCTCTTACATGCTACTATTATTTGTTGAGAATTTTAACCAGCTTTGACATCAACACCCATCTTCTCCCTGAAAACAACAATCTCATCCTTAACCTCGTCCTTCGGATTCTTCAGGTTCTCAATGTAATCACAGTTCAGACCAGTGAGGTATTCAAACTCTATCAGTGAAAACCTCACCGATTGTGGACCAACGAAACACCAACGCTCATACTTCTTCTTGATGTCAAGCCGGTAACCCAACATAAAATGAACCATCCTTGATGCCGAATCAAAAAAAAAAAAAGCTCCATGAACTTGATGAACACTCCCAAACTTGACTCTTTGAGCTCCTCCCACTGATCATCATGAAGAGCTTCCTTTCGAGCCGCAAATAACTTTTTGTCATCAGTATGATACACAATGCTTTTAAGTGGATATGGCTCATCCCCTAAGGTAAATACTCTCTTCGAGAGTTCTGGTAAATCCATTTCCAGTCTACAGAACAATGAAAAACCAACATCTCAATTACAAACCAAACACAAAAGGAGTAATAAACTTACTTCCTCTACTGGAAGGCTTAAGAAGAACCCGGAAAACTTACTGGAAGACCTACTTAAAGTCTTCCAGTAAGTCTTCCAAAGTATTTTACTTTAGAAGACTTACTGGAAGAATTTAAGTAGGTATTTCGTGGTCTTCCAGTAGGTCATCCAAGGTTTTCACGTAGGTCTTCCGGTACAACCCGAATCATCCAACACAGATCTGAAATTTGTGTTAATCCTACAGCATGTATATCCTAGGAGAAACCCTAATACATAAAATGATTACGAATCGAACAAATAGATAAACTTACAGTAGGAACCGGCAAAATTTACGGTCCAAAGAAGCGAAGATATCACCACCGAAGACAAGCGGTTTCAGATCTGAAAAAATCAATGGGAAAGAGAAATTCATCATAATTACGGCACTCAAAGAATCGAAAAGCAAAGAGTAAATAGCAAACATGGAGAACTTACCGGTTTCAGGCGGCGGAGGCGGAAAACCAAAACACCAACAGTTTCAGATCTGCAAATAAAAGATTCAGGTTATTTTAACCTACACCCATGAAGGATAAACAAGATTCACCGGAAAACTAGCTTACCGGAGGTGAGAACGAGGGAGATACGAGATTCGCCGAAATCGCCTATGAAATCTCCTCCGAGAGAGAATCGGCTAGGGTTCCGTTTTTTTTACCACAAAGTATGAAAAATTGGTATATATATGTCCTGTTAGTATCTGGTTAGATTTAATGTAAATATTTCCAGTTTTGTTCAGATTGAAGGTTAAAATAAGGTTCGGTCTGGTTCGACAGACTTTCCAGTATGTGTTCTGAAAAAATACAATAGAAGACTTCTCGGGAAGTCTTCTAAACCCTAAACTTACTAAAGGCCGAGAAGACTTTCCCAGAAAGTATGAAAAATTGGTATTTATATGTCTGGTTAGTATCTGGTTATGTTTAATGTAAATATTTCCGGTTTTGTTCAGATTGAAGGCAAAAATAAGGTTCAGTCCGGTTCGGAAAACTTTCCAGTAAGCGTTCTGAACAAAATATAATAGAAGACTTCTCGGGAAGTCTTCCAAACCCTAAACTTACTAAAGGCCGAGAAGACTTTCCCAGAAGTCTTCTACTGCATTATTTGATAGAAGACTTTCTATTTTTCAAAATCCTACTAACCAAACAACAACAGTCACTTCATTAAACTTAAAATCATCTTAGTAAGTATTAATAAACACAAAACTAAACATATATAAGTCAGATTTACATCATTATAAATGTCTGTAATTACATGATTATGATTTTTTACTAACCAAAATATTTTTTATAAAATTGATAAATTATTTAAGATCTAATACACTAGAAGACTTCTCTTGGAAGACTTAAGACCTCCACTGGAAGACTTATGGAAGACTTATTAGAAGATTTAGCAATAGGCGGGAAACCTAAATTAATCTAAAATTTTAAGCTGGAAATGGTAATTAAGTTTTTCAGTAAGTCTTCGAGTGCATTCTATCTTCAAAAATTTAAATAGTCCAAAACTCTAAAATCAAATATATAACTAAATCACATACAAAAACTTTATTAATTTCAAAATAAACTTATAAGTTTTAATATACACAAAACTAAACACATATACGTCAAATTTAGTTTTTTAAAAAAAAAAAGTAAAGATAGCGCAATCTAACCCTAAAACCACATACAATACTATAACATAGTTACCAAACCCTAAACCAATGAATATCATGAATAACTTACATTCAATCATCTATGTTGAAAACTATTCAGTTTTAGTAAATCTAAATTTATAAATGTTTATATTTACATGATTAGGGTTTTATTAATAATCAAGATATTTTTATAAAATTTATAAATTACTTTTAATATCTACATCTTGAGAAGACTTTGAGCCCTGAAATATTTTACACTCGCAGAGTTATAATTGTAAACTATAATACTATTATTTGGTTTATTCATGAGGAGATGTTTGTAATTTCACTAGCCTTTTGAGTTACTTTTGCATTTGATTCAAGTTGGGATATACATTTGCATTTAAAATTAAAAGTCATCTTTGGCGAATTCTCGATTAATTAATATATATCTTTGATGTCATGTCTTGGTTAAAGTTCTGATTTGTGGATAATTTTTAATTAAAAAGTATAATATATCTAATTAAAATGGTTAATAGTTTTATTATATTTTGAATATTTGGGATTTCCTTCGGTTCTGGTTCAGTTTTAGGTTTTGGATTTATAAAATAGGAATCTTTTGAGTTTTTGTAAATTTTGATCCAATTTCGGTTTCAGTTTCTATGGTTCGGTTTTAATTTGCCCATAATTGCTTCTTCGCAAATCATAAAAGCATATAGTAGCTTATTTCAAAAAGAAAAAACTAAAAAGAAAATTTCAGAGCGCTTTCATTGCACAAATTAAAATTTCATATATTTTAATTTTAATATACATGCTTAAATATGTATTTAAGAAAAATGTTCATAAATATATATATATATATTATTAAATTTGAATTATATGTATATTTAGTATGATATTTTTGAATATATATAACATCTTCCTAAAGTTATATGAAGACGGTCTTGAAATTCATATCTAAATATTATAAAGATAATATACATATATAAAAAAAAATTGTCTATTAGTAAAACGATATTTTCAATTAGTAAAAAATTTCATTTAGTTAAAGTAAACATGAATTATTGTATACCGGATAAATTAGAAAGATTTCAACTATTTTTTACTACAAAATTTATGTTAACAAATCTTCCGTAGATTTGGACTTCTGTTTTTTACTAATTTGTACTACAAAGATCCATCCCCTATACATTATTTTAGAAGTGATTTTGTCACATGTACTCTCTACAATTATTTTCATAAAAATAATGTGACATTACTACTAAAATTGAGGACATGACCTATAGCTTAATATAACATGGACAATTACTTTTAATGTTAATTTATATTTTTGGTAAATTGTTTAAAATATATTAATAACTCATATATTGCATTTAGTGTCGCTTTATATTTTGGATTTTTTTCAGAATATGTTTATAACTCATAAATCATCATTAAAATAAATATATTCGAAGATGGCATTAAAAATGCCGAAACATCATTTAATTATATATTTTAAATTATACAATTCTATTACTTAAGTTTTCAAAAATGTATACATTTTGTTTAGAAATTTATAAAAATTTAATCATAAAATCAGTAATTTCCTATATATCTACAAATTTTATAAACATGGTTTAATTTTAAAAAATTTGATAATTGAGCATTTTTTACAAATTTATTTAATATATTTACTGAAAATAAATAGATAGAAAATCAATCTAAGATAATAATTTTAAATATATACATGCATATTCTTAAATATAATTTAAAATAAACAAAATTATTTTTATCTTAATTTTTTTTGAATTAAGTCAAATTTATATTAAAATATTGACAAGAAAAAGAAAATTACGATATTAATAAAATTTTATTTTTAATATAACTTATATTTATCTGTTTAAAAATATTTTAATTTTTTTACTACACATAATGCAGGAAAACACATAGTTTTGTTGTAAAAAATGTATTGGATCATTCACAATAATGGAGGAGGGGGTTTATTTAATGAAGGTAAACATAAATTAAGGTAACAGATAAATTAGAAAGATTTTAACTATATTTTAGTACACATTGATAGTTATCAAAATTTCCGTAAATTTGTATTTCTGTTTTTAATTATTTTTTAATATTGTTTTATTAGTATAATTATGAGAAAGATTACATAGACGATTTGACAACTGATAATACTATCTATCTTATAAGGATTTATATGTTTAATTACATCACTAGAACCGTCCTATGAAAATTAATGTATGACCGGATTTACATGTATCATATTGAAGATCCATTGTAAACATTTCTTCCATAATTTCCATAATTGTTTAATACTGTAACTTTCACCAGATAATGAAATCTGAATTTCCTATAATGTACAATTTACAAAAAAAAATAGAGGTTTGAACACAAAACTTAAATGTTAATGTTATAACCCCAACTTACTAATTGTTAACATTTTTCACCCTTTCTCTATAATTCTGTAACGGCATGTGACAGACGTTAATAGTTTGTAAGTTGAAAGATTAAAACACTAAAAAAATAGTTAAAAGTTTTTTATGATTGAAAAATAGTTGAGGGTTTTAATCATTAAACTATATTTTGAAACAAATTGGTTTAAACAAAGAATAAATCAAAGAAGTTAATTTTTCTCTAAGTATCAAATGTTCCATGTTAACTAAGAACACTTTAGATTAGACAAAATGATTGTAAACTGTTGGTGGGAAGATGGTAGCCTAAGTACAGAAAGAACGTAATTGGAAATCCAATTAAGTACAGTTCGTTTATCGGATAATGCGAGTTCCAAGTAAAAAAAGTTTGATTAACGATCCTTGCGGGATTATACAAAATAAAGATCAGGTCTGCAAGAACCAGTTAAGCAAAGTATTCTAGAGAATTAGTTAGGCCATTTGATATGATCTTTTACTAAGTCAGATATAAAAAAGAGAGAATCGGATGAATATACCCAAAAGGAATCAATATTAGCTAAATACCCTCACACACTGAAAAAGAGAAAATAGTTTTTTTTAAACTAAATATCGTCCCCTTAGGTTAATTTGATTTACTTATTGTCTCATTAGGCTAAATATTTTTTAAATGGCAATCCTACCTTTAAATTATATAGTTTTAGTTATTAATTCTTAATTAGGTTAATTATAATTATAAAAATTGAAATTTTTTTTGTAATAAATATTAAAATATAATATTATTCTAAAAGGACAAAATAAAATAAAAATTATATCCTTGCTATATTTTTGGATGGGTGGAAATATAATAAATATTGTTTTTTAATTTTTAAAATTTTTTTAATAATTTTTTTTTAAAAAAATTAAATTTAATAAACTAAAATTATACCTCGTCCACAGTAATACTCCATCAGATTTAAAAAAATTTTGGATGGGTTTCCATATTTACACCTCGTCCACAGTAAAAAGTTTTTTAAAAAATATAATAAATATTTTCTTTTTTTAAAAAAAAATTGAATTTTAAATATGGAAACCGATATTTCCTAATATATTTTTGTTATATTTCCGGATCTAATAATATTTATCCGTAGAATTCAAATTCTACTAAAGGTAGAACTGTGTAAAAAGATATGAAATCACTTTCTACATGTATTAGAACGTTTTGAAAATGTAGATTTCGATTTCTACAAGTTTTAGATTTAAGTAAAAGTTTAGATTTTAATTTCTAGTTTTATTAGAACTGTATGATAAGCGTGGAATGTGTATTCTAAACTATTTTAGATTCGTGTTATCTCCGTAGAAAACATATTCTGCAGTTCGTAGAAATAGTGAAAAAAGTGGATTCCGTATTCTAATCCGTAGTATACGGATTCTAAGTTTGGTAGAATAATATATGAAATTATTATTTACACATTTTTAAAACAGAAAAAATATCATTATATAGATATAGGGGTTTCATCATTATGTACTGTTTTTTTTTAAAAAAAATTTGCTTCATAAATCTATTTTTTAATAATTTCAGAAATAAATAAAGGACATTAGAATCAAAATTGATACAAAATATAATTTAGACTAAATGAACAATATCCAAACCTATTTGGTCTAAAAAAACAATTTCCCCTAAAATTACAGATGATTATACCATTTGTTACTTGATCTTCTAGTATTGCCCATACACCCATCTGTCGTCATTCTCCTTCTTTTTCCATATATTCTCTTTCTTCATCTTAACATTCATCCAAGATTTTTTTGCACCAATCTTTTCAACTTTTTATATTAATTTTTAAAATTTTGTTTTTTTTTGTCATCTTTTAAATCCGATTTCATAAATACACTCCTAATTTTTTCAAGATCCTATGAAATTTCAGAGCTTATTTTCTCTGTCTCATCGTAGATTTTTATTGGTTCATAACTAAAGCTTTTAGGTAAGAAAGAGAAAACGTAGCAATAGATGCTAAGAGAAAATTTTCTAAGAGAAAATACTTTAGCAACTATGGATATATTTTACCTTAGATGCTATATACAAAGTTAGTGCATAACTTGTTTATTAGGAAACTATACTTACCAAGTAACATGGTTTGTTGCAGGTATTGTATTTGTTAGTTGATACATGGTTCGTTAACTAGTATATGTATCAACTAATCTATGTATCCAACAAACATATCAGAACACAAACCATATAGCGATTACTAAACCGTAATAAAACTATTTTGTAACATCGTGTTTGTTACAAAAAAAAAAAAAAAAACTATTTTGTAACATCTTATCAATCATTTATCAATGACCATCATATTTTTTGTAACAACTAACAACCCATATATCGATTAATAAACCATGTAACAACTAATGATAACTATTTCGTTGAATCTCATCAATCATTTATCAGTTATCTATACTATTATTTAAGAAGTAAATTTGCTTAGTTGTCATGTTCTCCTTGATTTTAGCTAAATTTGTTTATTTATCTTATTTAAATAATTTCATATACAATTTATTATTTAATAAAAACGAATTTCTATTAATAATATCATACTTTTAAAATAAGATAATTCTTATGTATTATATTACTATCTTTAAAATATATATTTTTATCATAGAAATTAAAAATTAAGTTACAATATTAATAGCTAAATATAAAGAAAGAAATGCTGATTTATCAACTTCTCCGTGGTTTTATACTTTGTTTATTTATCATATTTTAATAATTTCATATATAATTTATTAAATAATAAAACGAATATATATAATAATACTAGATTTTTTTTTTTAAAAAAGATAATTCTTAAATATTAGATTGTTATCTTAAACATATATTTTCTATTAGAAAATTTAAGTGAATTATCTAATTTGTAATTTCTCCATGATTTAGATAATTTAGATTATTTGTCATATTTTTAATAATTTCATATAAAATTTATCATAAAATAAAAAAGAATTTTTATTAAAAATTATATTTTCAGAAAATAAGATACTTCTTATGTATTATATTGTTATCTTAAAAATATATTTTTTATATTAGAAATAAAAAATTAAGATAGAAACAAATAGAATTAAAATAAATTAAAGAAACACATTTGTAAAAATATTTTGTTATGCGAGCGTTTTCATTTATAATTAATTTTAAAACATAAATCATAAATTATTATATTAGTTTGAATTAATAAAATAGACTAATAATAAAGTGTACGAAAATTATGCCCGCATGTGCGGGCAAAACACCTAGTTTGTATCTATTTGTAATAAATAACAAAACATGTAGCTTAAACAAAGATATAAAATTAAAAATTCGTTTAAATATAAAAAAAATCAGGTAATTAATAAAATATTGACTAACATATATATCACAAACTCTTAATTAATAAACCAAAGCAATGGTTTAGAAACTAGTCAACGCTAGAAAGTCACCCAAACACGACGAAACAAGACCACAACAAAAAATTGCTATTGAGATTGGAAATTGGAAATTGAAAATGGCTTGTGATTAGAAATTGAAAGTGGTGGTATTAGTCGGAGATGATGAGTTTAACATTATTGTGTCTATGAAATAAGAGTATGATGAGTTTAACATTATTGTGTCTATGAAATAAGAGTAAACTTGACTAATACATTACCAAGAACATAAAAGTGGGGAGAGGAAAGAGGAATATTAGAAAAGATGAGAGATGAATGGTTAGGATATGAAAAGAAAGAGAACTAGAGAGTATGGACAATGTTGGGACTTTGAAAATTGAATAGTAGTAAGGGTAGCTTTTTAATTTTGGTTTTTCTGTGTATATAGGATCTAATTTCTCCTATGAAAACTGTCATTAAATGTCTAGCTTGATGAGGAATCTTGATAAGTCCTATGTAAGGACGCCTTGAGCATGTTCAATGGTCTAACTCACTTTCTACTAACAAATTCTTTAACTAGTTCTCGTATATTCAATTTGTTTTTGTATAATTCCACAACGGTTGTGAATCAAACTTCCTCACTTATTATCTAATAACCAACATTTTTCAATTGGATGTACAGCCTGATTATTTATGTACTTATGCTGCTACTGTCACTGTCAGTTTATAGTCATTTTGCCTAATCTAAAGTGTTCTTAGTTAACAAAAAAACATTTGATAATTACAAAAAAATCATCTTCTTCATTCTTTTTTAAATCAATTTCTTTTAAATATTTTTTAGTAGAGATGATAAACAGATTGTCCTATGTCATCTTGTCTCGGACTGCAGCTGAATTTTCTTTTACGGATTATAGCGGGTCAGACCTACGCGGGCTGCGGTCTCTAGAATGACTATCCAAATTGGTTCCGCTATATGTACAAGCCTTTGCGGATTGGCCCACGGGACATATAATAATCCACGCAACAGAACAATTCAGACCATCCAAAACGCTTCAGGCCACTCTAAAATATAATTCAAACGTCGATTCAACTGGACATAATTCATCAGTCATTGCTCTGCTTATTTTTTATTCAAAGCAAGAATTTTAACTATTTGTATCACATCCAAAACATATTAATATACAAAGTAAAGATAATTGTAGAAGATATTTTCATTATCTTATAACTCATAAGTTCATAACCAATATTTTAGTTTGCTGAATCCAAAAATTAAATAAAATCAAACACCAAATCAAATGTCAATCCCAAATTAAATAAAAGAGAAATCAAATCAAAACACTATTAAAGCTCGAATTGTCATCGCTGGAGCTGAAGTCGTCATCACCGGAGCTCGAATCATTATCAGCAAAGCTCGAATCATCATCATCGCTCGAGCTCCTTACATTTTCTCAGGAAAGTCACATAAATCGTATTATTCTCACTCTTTCTCTTGTTTTTCATGTCAAACAAAAAAATAAAGAAAAAAAATGATGTTCCTTGTAATCCTGCGAGATCCGTTTCGGCTCATCCCGCAAAAGATCCAGTTCTGCAAAGACCCGTCCCGTAAAGCCCGCAAATTTGCAGACCTAGAAAACTTCGTCCCAATACCATCCCACGATAGTTCTTTACAAGCTAGGCCCACAGTCTAGATCCATGATTACCATTTCTATGTTTTAGTGATTAAAACCCTGAACTATTTTTCAGTCAAAAGAAAATTCCTCAATAAATTTTTTAATGTTTTAATGCCTCAACTAAGAAACCGATAATGTTTGACACTTTCCAGAAGTATAGACGGAGGGTGAAAGACGTTTAAGGTTTGTAAAATGAGACGTTAAAATATTAAAAATTAGTTACTGTTTTTTTACGATTCAAAAATAGTTTGAGGACTTTTATCACTACAAACCCTAATAATTACAAAGTATTCTATAATTATAAGGATGTCAAAAACACATCACTATAATAAACATTAAAATTATTAGTTTCGTTGTTAATGATATTACATTTGTTATAAATCTTTAGTTAAGGAATTCATCAAAATGTTTAATATGATTCACATAAGAACTGGAAGTAATAACCTAGTTATTTTAGAATTTGAATTTGAATATGAAAAGAAGTAGATTAAACCAAAATTGATTTGGTTTAAAACGGATTTGGTTAAGCTAAACTCACAAAAACTTGTCAAAGAGTCTTGAAGTCCAATCTTAGGTGACATTAACGTCACACAGTTAAACTCATCAATACATGTCATCTTTGCAAAATCACATTTTTCAGTCCATAAAATAATAACTAGGTCTGGACGTTTGGTGGTTCATTCGATTTCGGTTCGGATGATTCGGATTTTTGGATTTTCGGTGTTATGTTCCTAAGTACCATTCGGGATTTTACTAATTATCGGATCGAGTTTGGTTCGGTTCCTTCCGGGTTCAGTTCGGATCGGATCTAACCAATGTTTAAAATCGTCCCAAAAATATTTTTCAAAACCTTGAAAATTGACAAATTTTATTTCAAAATATATAAATTATTTACAAATATAATAAAAAAAAAAAATCAACTATCTAAATTAACTAAAAAGTATTCAAAATAACAAATAAGGCAAACTACAAAAATATTTGAATACTCTAAAATATCTAAATCACCTTAACATATATAAAAACAGTAACATATTTAACTAATTTCGGAAATCTTTGGATCCTAATTCTGATTTTGGTTCGGTTCGAGTTATAACCAAAGTCCAAAGTAGTAAGTTCATATGTCCCGTTCGGATACTTCTGTAAAACAGTTCGGATTCGGTTTCGGTTTTTTCGGTTCAGATTAAGTTCAGTACTTCGGGTTGAGGTAAAAACGCCGAGTACTTGAGTTTGCTAGATTTGTTATGGAATTGAGTTTGCTACTTGACGTTGATCTTACTTTTCTATTTATTACTATTTACTTTGTTTTGAACTTTGAATTTTAGTTTATTGTATTAGATCATAGGTCGAGATTTTACACTCAATAATATTAGGAATCATTACGTTGACTTAAAAAGAAAATAGACATGAATTTGGAAAAGTTTGAAAGTCGACAGGTTATGATCCATATCTATCATGGCGTATATCGTGGATCACGCTAAAAGCGGTAACACATGTTATTGTTCATGCTCATCCGTATTTTTGTTTATAAATACATACAACAACACAATTTCACTTCACACGGAGACAGAACACAGGTTCTCAAAGTCACTTTGGTGGAACTAAAAAAATGGCGCCACCGCATTTTCTAATGATAACGTATCCAGCGCAAGGTCACGTGAACCCAGCCCTCCGTTTTGCTCATCGACTCATCAGAACCACCGGTGCACGTGTCACGTTAGCCACATGTCTCTCAGCCTTCCATTGCTCTACTATCTCAAACCACGACAGCGTGTACAACCTCTCTCTCCTTACCTTTTCTGATGGATTTGACGATGGAGTCATCTCCAACACTGAAGACTACCAAAACCGGCTGCTAAACTTCAAACGTAACGGGGACAAAACGCTATCGGAGTTCATCCAAGCGAATAGAAACGGAGACTCTCCCATCGCTTGCGTGATCTACACAATACTTCCCAGTTGGGTTCCAAAACTGGCGCGTAGGTTTCACCTTCCCTCTGTTCTCCTATGGATCCAACCCGCTTTGGCTTTCAACGTTTATTACACTTACTCAACCGGACATAACTCTGGTTTCGAATTCCCGAATCTTCCCACTCTCGAAATCCAAGATCTTCCTTCTTTCCTCTCACCTTCCAACACTAACAAAGCCGTCCAAGCAGTGTATCTAGAGTTGATGGAGTGTCTCAAGGAAGAATCCAAAGTGAAGATCCTCGTCAACACATTTGATTCGCTCGAGCCAGAGGCCTTAACCGCTATCCCAAATATCGAAATGGTGGCTGTTGGCCCTTTACTTCCACCAGATATGTTCACAAGAAGTGAATCAGTTAAAGATCAAAGCAGTTATACACTTTGGCTAGACTCGAAAACAGAGTCCTCTGTTATTTACGTTTCTTTTGGAACAATGGTTGAATTGTCCAAGAAACAGATAGAGGAACTAGCGAGAGCTCTCATTGAATGGAAAAGGCCGTTTTTGTGGGTCATAACAGATAAATCAAACAGAGAGGCCAAAGTAGAAGGAGAGGAGGAGACAGAGATTGAGAAGATAGCTGGTCTCAGACATGAACTTGACGAGGTTGGTATGATTGTGACTTGGTGTTCGCAGGTGGAGGTTTTGAGACACAAAGCCGTAGGTTGTTTTGTGACTCATTGTGGGTGGAGTTCAACACTTGAGAGTTTGGCTCTCGGCGTCCCGGTGGTGGCATATCCTATGTGGTCGGATCAACCGACCAACGCCAAGCTGCTGAAGTATTTATGGAGGACGGGTGTGAGGGTGAGAGAGAATGAGGAAGGCTTGGTTGAGAGAGGGGAAATAAGACGGTGTTTGAAAGCAGTGATGGTAGAGAAGTCTGTGGAGCTGAGGGAAAACGCCCAGAAATGGAAGCGTTTAGCTGTTGAAGCGGGTAGAGAAAGAGGTTCTTCGGATAAGAACATAAAGGCTTTTGTGGAGTCTCTGTTCAATGAAGGAGAGGAGGTTAAAGAAAAATGAGTGTGTGGAGAAATCTAGCTTGCTCAACTAGTTGAAGACTCTTTCTAACCTTGTACCTCTGTTCATCAGTCACATTATAAATAAATAAATAAGGAATGCATTTATCTATGTCTTGAATGAATTTTCATAAAGTGAAACCAAAGGTAGTTAACTCTGGGAAAGATCTTGGCTATTGGTTAATTCAACTTTAAATAACGTTTTTTATATGGTTTTCTACTCAACATATTTTAGTCAAAATCTACATAAATTGTATACTTTGGTTAGAGGAGCTGGTATTAGCTCAACCAATGCATACCGTCACACCTTTAGTTGCAAGTATAAAGGAGAATTCCGAAGCAATGCACAAACTCTTTGTAAAGCCACCAAACTACACTTCTTTTCTTTCAAGAGAAACCTTTGTAAACAATCAATCATATCCCGAAAACCAAAACATCGTTGCTTTCCTAGACCAAATACATAGACAGACTAATGTCTTGGGAGTGGAAAAAGGAACCATGTCTTGGATGGTGTCGAAACATGCTCGTTTTCTAACGTTTGTCTTATCCTGCTTTGTTTCATTGATTCAGGGGATTTCTTGGCAATCACAGTTGGCATAAAATCGAGCTTGATTCAGTTCAGCAAGGAGAGACCCTGTGATCTAGTTTTACGTGATTTGAAAGTGTTCTTTGGTTAGCCAAGGAGAGACTTTGTGATTAGTATGGACGACAATGTATGACCCACCAAAGTCAACAACCATAATTTTCTTGTGGAACTAAACGAGTGTGAATGTAAATCAATAATTGTTGAAATCAAATAAACAGTATATCAAAATATCTTTTTTTTTTCTTGTAGACCAAAAAGAAACTGCATCTTCAATTATTCATCCACTCAATCTTGAATTTCTCTCTGATTTGCTAAGATCAGTAAAATTTCAGGTCTCTGCTCTATGTTCTGTAAATGGGGAACTGCGTCTCTGTCTCGATATCACCTGATCAATCAGTGAAAAAGGTATGTAAATGGCTAGACGTCAAGGTAGGTTATGTTCAAAACCTTGAGAAGAATCTATCGGCTCTAGAGACAACCATGGAAGATCTCAAGGCTAAGCGTGATGATTTATCAAGAAGGGCAACAAGAGAGGAGGATAGAGGTTTACAAAGGCTTTCTGAATTCCAGGTATGGCTTACTAGAGTTGAGACTTATGAAAATGAAGTCAACAATCTTCTTAGTGCTAGAAATGGTCAACTGCAAAGGCTTTGTCTTCTTGGTTTTTGCTCTAAGAGTTTAATACTGAGTTATCGTTATGGGAAAAGTGTTTCCATGACGTTAAGGGAGGTTGAGAAACTGAAAAGTAGAGTTTTCGAAGTGATAGTTGAGCAAGCTCACACATGTGAGGTGGAGGAAAGACAACTTCAGTCAATAATTGTTGGTCAGAAAGAAAAGTTGGAAAACGCATGGAATCATCTCATGGAAGATAGAGTTGGTATTATGGGTTTGTATGGTATGGGCGGAGTAGGAAAAACAACGCTTCTCACACAACTCAATAATAAGTTTGGTGACATGAGGTGTGGATTTGATTTTGTGATTTGGGTTGTGGTGTCTAAAGTGTTACAAGTAGAAACGATTCAAAGTGAAATCGCTCGGAAAGTCGGTCTTGGTGGGGAGGAATGGAAACAAAAAGAGAAAAGCCAAAAAACTGATGTTATATACAACTTCTTAAGGAAGAAGAGATTCATGTTGTTTTTAGATGACATATGGGAGAAGGTGGATTTAGTTGAGATTGGAATCCCGTTTCCAACAACACAAAACCGATGTAAAGTTGCATTCACTACCCGTTCCAAGGCTGTTTGTACACACATGGGCGTCGAAGAACCAATGGAGGTCAAATGTTTGTCGGAAAAGGACGCATTTGATTTGTTCCAAAAGAAGGTTGGACAAATCACACTAAGGAGCGATCCAGGGATCCTCGAACTTGCAAGAAAAGTTTCAAAAAAATGTTGTGGCCTGCCATTGGCACTTAATGTTGTAGGCGAGGCCATGTCATGCAAGAGAACAGTACAAGAATGGTGTCATAGTATAAATGTTTTGACTTCATATACTGTAGAGTTTTCCAGCATGAAAGATAAGGTACTTCCACTTTTGAAGTATAGCTATGATAATCTTGAGGTGGAGCAGGCCAAAATGTGTTTACTGTATTGCGCCTTATTTCCCGAAGATGATAGAATTCCTACAGAGAAATTGATAAGCTTATGGATATGCGAAGGGATTATAGATGGAAGTGAAGGTATAGAAAGAGCTGAGAACAAGGGTTATGAGATAATTGGTAGTCTTATTCGTGCATCTTTGTTAACGGAGGTCAAATGGTATGGAACACATAATATATGTATGCATGATGTAGTTGGTGAGATGGCTTTATGGATTGCATCTGATTTGGGAACACAAAAAAATGCTTTCATTGTGCGGGCAGGTGCTGGGTTAAATGCAATGCCAAAGGTCGAGAATTGGAATATTGTAAGAAGAATGTCACTGATCAAGAACAAGACTCACCATCTCGCTGGCAGTCCTGAATGTCTCAAGCTCACAACTTTACTCCTACAAAAAGCTAATGTGGCAAATATCTCGAGTGAATTCTTCAAGTCCATGCCAAGACTAGCTGTTTTGGATCTATCATATAATGCAAATCTGTTTGAACTGCCAGACGGAATATCAGAACTAGTTTCCTTGCAATATTTAAACTTGTCGTATACAAGTATACGTCAGTTGCCCAGAGGTGTGCAAGAGTTGAAAAAGTTAATTCACTTGGATTTGGAGGAGACAGATAACCTTTCAAGTATTGATGGGATATTATCAAGTCTGCATAGCTTGAAAATATTGAATTTATCTCGTGCTGGATTTTCATTGGATTGCAACGTACTGGAGGAGCTGCAAACTTTGGAAGATTTAGAAGTTTTAACCATAGATATCAATCTCCTACAATGTCTGGAACAATTTTTGAGCTCTAGTAGATTGACGTGTGCAACAAGAAATCTAACGATCAGGGGTATGCGTCTCGAATCATCTGGAATCTCACTTCCAATATCTATGGACAATCTACGTGAATTAAACATTGTGTGGTGCAGTATCTCTGAGATAAAGATGGGAACGATATGCATCAAAAGCAAGACAATTTCTCCTCTGCACATTCCGAAGACCACATGCTTCTTGAGCCTCTCTAAGGTGATTATAATGGATTGCAAATGCCTGAAGGAGTTGACGTTATTGATGTTCGCTCCAAATCTTAGAATTCTCTCTGTTCAAATTGCAAACCAGTTAGAAGATATAATAAACAAAGATAAAGGTGGCCAAGGCGAAAAATCAGGGATTGTTCCATTTCGAAGGCTGGAATTTCTTACGCTGGCTCAACTACCAAAGCTGAAGAATATCTACTGGAGTCCTCTACCCTTTCCATATCTTAAGAGAATCGATGTAATTTCATGTCCTAATCTGAAACAGCTTCCACTCAATTCCCAAAGTGGCAAGTATGGTGAAGATGGACTAATCATAAGATACACAGTGAAAGAATGGATTGAAACTGTGGAATGGGAAGACGACGCTACAAAAACTCGCTTCTTCCGTGCCAACCTTGGCGGATTTGATCAAGACATGTCTCACACGAACTAGCAACTCCTTTAGAGTGACACTTATCTCACTCATTGGTTTTGGATCACTCGAACTTTACATATCCCCAATGCCCGCTAGCGTATTGTGCAATTTTATTGGGGCTCCAAGTTCTTTTTCCAAGGCTGGTTAGCATGTACACTTCGTTTATTATTTGTAAAACCTATAAAAGCTCTTCCGTCTCGGTACCAATATATTACAGTAACATAAGCCCCAAAGGAAAAAAAAAAACAAAATCATCATTTAACAGAACATAGGCATAACGTAGCTGTAGTAAAGAAAAAAAGGAACCTGTCGTCAAAGGTTACAAAGGGCCCATACGCAAAAATGAAAAATCACCATAAAACAAATTCACAAGAATATGGCTACTTAACTCAAATTAAAGGCAGATTTGATCCGGTAAAAAAATTCCAAAACGTTTCTTTTTCTCTACTTTTGTCTTGTGTTGTTTCGTTTCATTGATTCCCCAGGGAATGTGGGAACCACTAAAAGATGAAAAACTGAATGAGCCTTACACGAGTCTTAGTTCGTACTCCCCAGCCATGGTTATGTATCTCACCCATGGAAGTGCTTGGTACCCGCTCTTCTCGATTATCTTCAGGTACCGAACCTACACCACAAACCAGCATATATAGTACATGAAAGTTTTATCACTTGACTTATGGAAGAGGCAGTTTACGCAGAAGATGTGGAAACAAAAATACTAAGCTTACCTGAATGCCTGAGACAGTGAAATAAGGGATCTCGAATTTGACACGGATGGGAGCTTTTCGCTCAGGAGTTGCTTCTTCTGCAGTTATACTGGGAAGATGGAACTCTGCCCTCAACATGTACTCCTATATTGTTTTTCTAGAGGTTAGCATTGATACTATTTGGCTGATAGTTTCAACTGAATTCAGTAAAAAATCGTCTACCTTGTTCCCGGGGAAAGATTTGATTTTCCAGACCAATGCATCCTTTTCAGGAGCATAAGCGGCAGACCCTAGAGATGTCCTAACAGTGGGGTTAGATGCATCAGTTGGTACAGGTATCTCAATCTCAACATTCGTTGCGGTGCTGCAAATAGAAAGTTCTCAATCAAATGTTTGATAAATATGATCGATCATCAGGATAAGTGCATTAGAGTGAAAGAGACAAGGAAAAATGGCATGAGGAATAATGCCATCGAAATATGTTTACCTTCGTTCTTTGAACTGACTTCTAGCTTTTACAAGCATCTCAACACGACTTCTGGAATGCCTTTCTATTTGCGCTTCCACCCATATAAGAGGCTTTACCTGAACAATAGGTATGAAAAAGAAACACATCATGAGTTAAATATGCTGAGGACAAGTAAAAAGTTCACAGCCATGCTAATTCCACAGGTGAAAACCTGAGTACTGAGTCTATATGTCATCAGATCAAAAGCACCATCCGGTGGTATGAAAGATATCGTCCTGTCATTTTCAAAACGGGCCAATCGAACACACCTGCGTAAAAGAAAGAAAGAAAAATATATAAAACTCAAGTATAGAATCTTTTAAACTAGAAGGGTTGGAGCTTAAGACACGTACTGATGGAATTTGATGTCCTCTAGATCAATGGCTTTTCCCTTTGTTGCCCGTCCCTGAGCTTCCAGCAATACTCTATCATTCAGACCTAACTTACACTCTGGCATTCCCCTGCAGCAGAATGGATCAAAGAGCAAAGGAGTCAATCAAAAGGGCTAGAGAAAAAAAATCAAAGCAAAACGGACTTGACATTTCAACATGCTTTAATTGATTAGGAACATACGTCAAATAAGTTCGCATCTTGAGGGCTCCAACAACATCAGACCTGATGATTTGCCCATTACTGTTGACAAGAATATTTACATTCTCAATTACATCCAAGAAAACCTGGATAAACAAGAGCAGGCAGCCATGATTCACAAAACCCAAACACAGCAGACAGAAAACAAATGTTCTTCTCTTGTGAACGAAAGCACTCACCTCGTTCTTCTTGTACTGTAATCCCTCACTCCTCCAAGAGACAGCATTAGTGACAGCCATTGGAGGTCTCTGCGTAACTTCCATTCTATAAGCATCAGTCTTGATGAATTCACTGAGGATTCTTGCTTCGGTATACTGAGGATACCCAAAGTCCATCATCTCATCAAGTAACTCATACTGCCATCACCATAAATCAATTTTCAAAACTTTATAAACGCCAAATAGTAGCATAAGAGGTATGTCATAAGTAACATACCACAACCACAAAGTTATCCCTGAGTGATTCTTCCTCTAACTCCTCAAAGTAATGCTTGAAGACCTATACAGATCATATGTAACAGCATTACAATTATGTCTATGCCTTGAAAGCTTGAGGAAATTACTTACATCGACAACGCGGTGAAGGAAGGAGAGAAGACTGGCAGCATTACAATTCTGTCTGGAGGCTATCATAAGGTAAACATTACTATGCTGAACAAACATGTAAGTGACCCCATTATCGTAAGCAACTGGATCATTTGACTGTGAATCACCCTGTAACAACCAAACAACATATTGAGAAACGCCTAATTTTAAATGGAAACCATTTTAACCTAAACCAATGAAGGAACAGTTTCAAATTCCGATCAAGTGTGTTCGTTATGAGGGAGAAGAGGAAGAAGAAGACAGCAGACCTCTTTCTCGATGAGCTTAGAGAAGAAGCGCTCGGCTTGAGCGGCGGAGACGTCGCCGCGGTAATCACGCCAGACGAGAACGCGGCCCTTGATATCGAGGAGAAACAGCGCAGAAGCAGCTCCTGCCATGTTTCTTCTTCTTCTCTAGAATCGTTGAATCAGATCCAAATCTACGAGATCTGATAGAAACAATGTGACGTAGGTGAATCTACAAGGAGATCTTTTGCAGCTGAGATTTTTATTTTCAACTTTGGCATTCGAATTTTGCTTCTCAGGATCTCATGATTTCCCTATTGTTCTTCATCATGTGAAAGGGTGAAACTAGAATTTAGCAAATATTCGGAAAAAAGCTTCCTATTTTCTCAGCACGACGTCGCTTTCCCCTGTATTTACCTTGGCCTTCTCCTATATTGTTGATATGATAGATTTAGAGTTGATTACATCCATAACCATTTTTTACTTTACTTTATATAATCAGAGACACATCTCCTATATATTATTTGAGAATCATTTAAAAAGTTGTAACCTTAAGTTTATAAGAATTAAAAATAACTACAATCCTACGTGGCATAACTCTTCGTCTTCTATTTCAAATCCTAAGGATTCTATAGCATATGATATAATGTATAGTTTAAAAGTTATATTCTCTAGCAATATAATATTCCGTAGGGTATAGTTGATCGTATATATCAAATATTTATTGTTTCGCATGTTTTCCTTAAATAAAACTTACGGAATTACCTAATGTGATCAAAATATATATATGACAATTAATGATTTTAAACAATAAAGATTTGATAACAATCTGTATACTTTTTTCATTTTGTTTATTTCTTTATTATTAAAATAAATACACAATTACATTAATTATATAATAAAAATCTAGATTTTTTTGTGTATGTTGTATTTCGAATTTTTCAAAATGAGTATAAATTACTAAAACTGTTAAAAGTCCCACATAAACTTTTAAGATCAAGGTTTAAATTTGTTTTCTATACTAAAATATAATGATTATAAGACCATATGAAGAAATAATTTTAGTTTATATATATTTAATATCATTTTAATTAAACTATACATCGTATGAAAATACATACTTATATTTTGATATTTGCCTTGAACATATATTGAAAAGTTAATATTTTAATTTTGAAATATGTCATTGTTTTTTTAAAATGATTATAAATTATTGAAACTACTAAACATCTTACATTAAAAAAAAAAATCGTTGGTGTAAAGTTTTGTTACACAAATATGCAAATAATCATAAAATCATATGAGTAGAAACCTTAATAAATATTCATATTAAAACTATGTTATATTACTATGTTTATTTCATTTAAATTTAATTATATATCATATACAATATATAAGATTGATTATTTTGATATATTTACCCTAATTGTGAATAAACAAGAGTAATAGTTAAATTTATATGCATACGCCAATTTATTACATAATAGTAACTGATTTCTTAGTTATTTAATATATATTTATTATTTTTTATTCATAATATGCAGAAAAGTATAAAATAAATAATAACTATAAAATACTTATTGTGCATAAAGTGCAGATCTTAACCTAAGTATGCATCTCTTTAATTATTTTAAATTTTAAGTATTTTCTGAAACAAACGAAATGAGACGGATGATGTAGGAATAGTGTCTATGTGAGCTGATGGTGTATTAAACGGTGAAGCTTCAGTATAACTATGACATAGCTCTCATCACTGCATTAACAACTGCAGTGTTATGAAGTAATCTATTGATTGTGTACAGTTTATCTGCACCTACTTCACCAAGCAAGACATCACCAGAAACCAGTCCACTAGTCTCCGAAGATCATGTTCGTGCAGAGCAATACCACAACGACTCTATCCACCCCATGTCCATGATATTTCCATGCATGATACTTCTATCCATGGCATTTATCCACAAAGGCCCTTCTACACGATACTTCCATATACTATAATGTATTTTTATGTGGACGATGTATTCGGTAAGATTATGTAGACGAAGTTATGTGGACGAGATTACATAGACGAGGTTATGTGAACAAGATAAATTTAATTATAAATGCAAAAAATAGAATTGTTATGTGAACGCAATAGAAAATTCAAAATATAGTTTTGATAACATAAAAAAATCTAATTTTGTAAAGGAAGAAGATGAGATACGAACTGTTTAGCTTAGTTTTGAACCATGATGATTTGATTTTTCTATTGTTAACTCAAGTGTATATTTAAATTTTCTATTTTTTTGATGTTTTAACAATTTGAATATATAAAAACATAGATTTGTTTTTTAACAAAACTATGAAACATGAATTTTATAACTCTGAGACATAGATAACTATAAACACTAATCCACATGTACCTCTTCATGCTTATATGTCTACATGTAATTATTTATGTTTTTCAAACATCCATATATTACTCATTCATAACATAATCATTAGATACATGTACATGTATAGATTTTAAAATATAAAAAAAAATATCAAAGTGGATATCAAATTATAGAGAATAAAAAACATAATTTATTATATCAAAAACTTTTTATATGTATCTTTAATTTTACAATAAACAAAAATAAAGTAAGCTAAATAATTATAAAAACTCACCTTCTCTTTCCTCTTTTTCATCCCACCAAAGGTAAATCCTCAACTCTCTCTTTAGTTCTAATGAAAAAGTGCCTTGCAAGTGCATTGTGTCTTTGGGTGTAGTTAAAAATAATAAAAATGTCTCTAGATGTAAAAAAAAAGCTTTAGTTATTTACTATCCAATTAGAGCTCTAAATGGTGACCAAGGAAATGAGTGGGAATAGTTTGATTCCTTACCATTCTTTATAATTTACACCATTTACAAAGAATTAATGTATATTCCTTATGGTTTCTTAATATTCCTTAACATTTAAGGAATAATAGACGATAATTATTCTTTATCAAATTATGAGAGGAATTAGATTTTCCTCTTGTTTTATTCCCTTTCATTCATTTCTTTTTTATTCCTCATATTCCTTTAGTGATTACCAGTTATAGTGTTTAGTCTGCACGTGGGAAAATATTAATTTTATAAAAACTTAAAATAAATATATTATCAGTTTAAATACATAAAAATAAATTACTATTCTTATATTTAAAATATTTAATAAAATTAAAAAATATACTCTTCATATATATATAATCGTAATATAAATAGTTTCTATCAAGTAACATAAATTTAAAAACATTAACGCTTTGGAAAGATTTAATAATAAAATAAATATTAAACTTTTTCATATGATAAAGTTTTTCAAAATAATAAAATTATCTTGTATCTTACAAAATAAATTTGAAAACATTAATATATACATAAAGTTATATAATATATAATATAGATCTACCATTTATAATTTAAAACTCTTTAGAAAAATCTAATGTAGGATATTTTTTTGAATAACACAACATAACCTATTTTATACAATGATAATTATCAAATCAATGAAATATGTTTTTAATTATGGTTAATTATATGTGTTATTAATGTTAATAAAGACTTATAACATTATATTTTTTTTGATAATGGTTATTATCACATCAATGAAATTCGTTTTTGATTTATGGTTAACTATATATTAATCTGGTTTTAGTATATGGTTAGTTAACAGAAACTATTATTAGATAATGATAATCATCCAATCAATGCAATTTGTTTCTAATTTATGGTTAGTTATATACTAATTCAATTTTACTTTATGGTTAATTAATATAAAATATTTTTATATAAAAATAATCAGCAAATCAATGAAATTTGTTTCTAATTTATGGTTAATTATATATTAATTCGTTTTAATTTATAGTTAATTATATATTAATAAATCTAATTATTCATTAAAGATAATAATTAATCATTAGTCAAAATCATACGCTATGACAAATAAACAAAACTACCTAAAATTATAAAGAACATGACAAATCAGCAAATTTACTTATCAAATAATAGTATAGATATCTATTGTTGGTTCGGGTAGTTTCAGGTTTGGTTCAGTTCAATTCAGACAGTATATATATCTAGGAACCATAAAATACTTGGCAAAAGTTAGGTTTCCGTTTGGTTCTGACTATTGTTCAGTTATTTTGGGTAATCAGATAAATTATTGGGTATTTAGGTATAGAATAGTTAATATGATTCGGATAAAGATGTCAGATAATTTGGATTATTTGGGATATTTCACTTACAAATATCCGGATAGTTTCGGATAGTTCAGCTACTTTTTATAATTGTGTTTTAAATGATTTTGGATAGACTTCTGAATATATATATATATATTTTTTTTTGAGTAACTCCTCAACCCGGAGTTCCACCAGAAGAAGCAGGGGCTACGGGTGCTGCTGAATCTTCTATTGGTACATGGACAACTGTGTGGACCGATGGTCTTACCAGCCTTGATCGTTACAAAGGAAGATGCTACCACATCGAACCCGTTCCAGGAGAAGAAAATCAATTTACTGCTTATGTAGCTTACCCTTTAGACCTTTTTGAAGAAGGTTCGGTTACTAACATGTTTACTTTGATTATGGGTAATGTATTTGGGTTCAAGATATGTATATATATATATGTGTGTGTATGTGTGTTTATGTTATACATATATATAATTAATATTTTTATACATTTGGGTATACGTTCGATTTTCAGTTCAGTATTGGTCTAGTTCAGTTATTTTGGATATAGAAATACAAAAACCATTCTGAATATTTGAAGGTTTCAGTCCCGTTCCAGCTTCAAGGATTTTGTCTTTTTTTATCCAGGTATAATCTTTGTATTTGCTTTTCATTCTTCTCTTTGTTTTCAATTGGCGCTGAAACTTGGATCTCCCTGGTAAGTTAGAAGTTTCTGTCAAAACCTGTTGTTCTGGCCACGGTGTGTTGTTCCGAGGATGCTAGCCGGTCAAGAGTGTGGTGGTTCGTCATCCTATGTGTCCAACCACTAGTCACCTTCCCTCTTCTTTTTAGATTTAGTGATGGTTTTGCTTGGAGCTCGCGACAAACTCTATATGCTCTTAATCCGGTGGTGGCTTACAAAGAGGGCCCCACTTATTCCTTGGTTGGTTTTGATAGTATTTTCTCTGGTCTCAACTCAGAAACAGAAAATTGGTGTGTCATAGGTGTTTATGAGAAGAACATGTTTAGCATATTTGTTGTGGAAATTTTTGTTTCAAGTCACTTCTCCATTTCAAGTCGTGAAGGAGTCCTCACTGTCTTTTAAATAAGAGTCGTTATGATGTTCTCGCTGATCTCTTAGTTCTTCGGTAGCTTATTTTTTGTTGTTGGAAGCAATATAATGAGTATGAGGTTTTGAGTCAACCAGATGAAGATGTATTTGTGTAGGGGGTGTTGTCCCAAGTGTTTCAGTTTTTCTTGGTTCTCTAGTTCGGGGTCATTGTTGGTGTATGGTGATATTCTGCGTGGTTCTGGCTCTACATCATGGATAGGGGCTTCAGGTAAGTTCCGGTTCTAAAATGTACATTGTGTGGCTTGCTATCTTGGCTGATTGTGGATAATAGCAAGACCTCTGGCTGAGTGAGGCTTTTCTCAAGATGCTATCCTTAATCTATTGTATGGAACTATGAATAGTATGTGGCTTTAGAGGTTGGCATTTGCTTGTCTTACACCTTGCTTCTATTTACTTGTAGGTGCCCTTGCTTTCTTGTTTGAGGTAAGTTCCGGTTCTTAAATGTACATTGTGTGGCTTGCTATCTTGGCTGATTGTGGATAATAGCAAGACCTCTGGCTGGGTGAGGCTTTTTTCAAGATGCTATCCTTAATCTATTGTATGGAACTATGGATAGTATGTGGCTTTAGAGGTTGTCATTTGCTTGTCTTACACCTTGCTTCTGTTTACTTGTAGGTGCCCTTGCTTTCTTGTTTGAGTTTATGTTGCCCTCTTTTGGGTTGTGTTTCCGAAGATTTCAACTTGTTTCGTCGACTTATGTATCCCATCTTATATTTTACTGAGGTTCTAATATAAATCAATTTATGACAAAAAAAAGATAACCATATGTCATCTAATCGTCTATAAAATCATTTATCGAAAATATTTCTAAATTGATAAATAACTAGGGTAGGAGTAGTGTTGGAAATCTGTTCACGTTTTCTCTTATCCACATCGCCGCAGATTAGATGTTTTAGTCGAAAAAAATAACTTAGATGTTTGTTTTTTATGTTGAATGCATCTAAGATGCAAATGCTCAAATGTGTTCGTCTGAACACTATTACATATGTTTTTGGTTAGAAGCAAATTCCATAACACATACAAATATAAAATTAACTTATTTTTTATTAATTGTCATTACCATCAAAAAATATATTTTTTTCTTTTTTTTGGTATGCTGCAGGAGACAATTGTCCCCTACTCTTTATTAAAATTTAGAAAACAAACTATAAATAAGCATGTCGAAGTCTAGTGGTTCCACACAAGTCCTCCACAAAGATTGAGGTAACCTCATCTGGAACCAACTCAAAAACGTGCAAACCAAAAGGTAACGAAAACGCATAGTTAGCTAAACCATCCGCCAGGTGATTAGCCT
>CAKOAT010178044.1:100184-111648 GCA_932364175.1 Eruca vesicaria subsp. sativa
CCCCCCCCCGCAGTTCCACCAAAGGTGCTGAGCAAATGCCAATGTTCAGTGCAAACCCTCATTTCCACTCTCCATATTCATCTCTAATAACACCCCCTGCTGTAGCCAGACCCGGGTTCCCTCGAGACGCTCCATCCGTGTTTAACTTGACCCAACTACTCCCAGGTCTATGCCACGATATTTCCGTCGCAATGCGGACCCCCTTCCCTTATGCTCTCTCAAGTTTTCGTGTTCTAGTCCCGCTTCATGTGCTTTGTCCTTCACGAACCGTACCCTGTCCCGACACTTCTCTGTTCCACCAAAGATATAGCTGCATCTCCACTTCCAACACCACCACACTGTCACCGCAAAAAGCGTTGGCCATGTCTCCCCATTCCCTGATTTATCTAGCACCAAGTTCTCATAGAGCCATCCAAGAACAGGAAGACTAAAGAACCGTTGCCTCTTATTTGGTCTCATGAGCTTCACCCATATTCCAGCCGCAGCTGGGCAGTCCATGAGCACGTGAAGAAGAGTTTCATCTCCATTTCTGCACAAAAGAGTTGGTTTTCTTTTTGGGGGAAGCTGGGAGTTCATATCGAAGCAGGGCCAACGACTGACCAGATAAAAACAGCATTGGAGAGTTGCAAGGAGTTGTCTCCGGAAGATCGTAAGCGGCTCGCGTACCTTTCAATCTTCACTGGATTTATTGAAGGGAGAAAGTATTCAACCCCTACACGAGCTGGTCTGGCAAGGCTAGTGATGGATTTAGAACGGTTTGAGTATTATCCATGGGGGAGAGTCGCGTTTAAGGTGCTGATGGACTCTTTGAGGAACAAAGATATTAGTGGTTGTTACACTGTGGATGGCTTTATACAAGTTCTTCAGGTCTGGGTGTACACAGCTCTGCCGGAATTGGGTGCTACTTATGGTGTCCCAGACCAAACAGTCTGTCTCCACCGATACTGGCTTACAAGGGTGGCAAAGGACGCAGATTATTTAAAGAAGCTATCTGTAGACAGGTATGTACTTCAATCCAAAAGAAAAGACTTCTCAGACAACTTATAATTAAGTCGTTTGGAAGGTCGTCTAGCTGAACGACTTATCGGACGACTTTAATTTAAGTCATCTGGAAAGTCTTATAAGTGGACGACTTAGTAGAGTCTCTACTAAGTCGTCCACTTATAAGACTTCTCAGACGACTTAAATTAAAGTCGTCCGGTAAGTCGTCCAGCTAGACGACCTTCCAGACGACTTAATTATAAGTCGTCTGAGAAGTCTTTTCTTTCTTTCTTAATCCGTCAAATATCTAAGGTCGTATCTTCTATTTACTGCAGACCCGCGTGATCAACTTTGTTGAAAGGACATTGGTGGTATGTGGCCAAAATGGGACTCTGATATTGAGGACCCGGCCGCGGACAACATCATTAAACTCATGTTTGAGAAGAGACCGTGGAAGTGGACCTTGGGTTGCTGGGAAGTCACCAGTACTAGGGAGAGTAAAAAAACCGGCGGTTATGAGTCCTTCGAAGATACACATATTTGAGGTGAAGGAAGACAGTCCAAGACCTCTGAAGAAAGCTCGTAAAGAGGATCCTAAAGAGGCTCCTAAAGAGGCTCCTAAAGAGGATCCTAAAGAGGCTCGTGGAAAGGTTCATGCAGAGGCTAATGGAGAGGGTGGTCGTTGGGTGACCAAAGAGGAGTTGCAAAGTATGGTCAAGGACGTGCTTGACCACATGACTCAAGGATTTGGGACGATCCTCAAGGGGATGGCTGGTATCACCAAGGAGATGAAGTTGATGTCCGTGAGACTAGAAGCTGTGGAGAAGATGGTTGGTATCACCAAAGCAGGGACATCATCTCAGGATAACACTCAACCCAAAGAACCCGGGGTTAGTAACAAATCCTCTCCCAACAAGGTCGTCCAGACGACTTAAAATTAAGTCGTCCAGACGACTTAAAAGTAAGTCGTCCAGAGATAACTAGTTGTCTAGATGACTTAATTTAAGTCGTCTAGACGACTTAATTTAGGTCGTCCAGTGTTTATAATGTGCTATTTACTGATTTGGATCTTGTATATTGCAGAGTAAAAGTGTGGCAGAAGTTGCAAAACCGAGTGATGCAGAAGGTGGAAAACAGAGAGATAAAGAACCGAGGGAGGGAAAAGTTGCAAAACCGAGTGAGGCTCTAGTTGCAAAACCGAGTGATGAAAAAGCTGGAAAACAGAGAGATAAAGAACCGAGGGTCAGAAAAGTTGCAAAACCGAGGGAGGGAAAAGTTGCAAAACCGAGTGAGGCTCCAGTTGCAAAACCGGTTGAGGCTCCAGTTTCAGAACCGGTTGAGGCTCCAGTTTCAGAACCGAGCATTGTTCCACATTAAGAACAGAGCGTTGTTCCAACTTCAGAACAGAACCTTGTTCTATTGGAAAAAGCAGCTGCCACTGCTTCGGACATACAGCGGCGAGATGCTCGATATAAACAGAAGCTGGAGGCTTCTATTGCAACTAACCGTTTAAAGAGTGAACGAGAAAAGAAAATTGCTGCCACACAGCTATCTCCTTATACGGTAAACAGCACGCCCAAGACCATCATCGAAAACAAAAAGAAAGGTCCAGCCTATAATCCATTTCCCCAACTAGACATGATTAAGTTGAAGGAACTTGTTGACTGGTTGAAAACTGATTCGTAAGTGATTGCTTTACCCATAATAGCTTGATTTAGTCTACCAAATTTGATTGCTTTTGTGTTTGCAGGGATTATTTCACAAAGCTCGAGGATAAACCGCGTACATCACCAACTAGGTGGTATTCTGTCCTCCGGAAAAACTTAGAATGGCTGGAAGACGCAGTAAGTCTTCTGCAATAACTTGGAATGATTTAATTATAGATCGTCTACAAAGTAGTCCACGTAGACGACTTATCAGACGACCTACTGATAAGTCGTCTGCATATATGACTTATCACTAGGTCGTCTGGTAAGACGTCTACGTGGACTACTTTGTAGATGACTTACCAGATGACCTACTGATAAGTCGTCTGCGCATATGACTTATCAGTAGGTCGTCTGGTAAGCTGTCTATGTGGACTACTTTGTAGACGACTTACCAGACAACCTACTGATAAGTCGTCTGCGCAAACGACTTTGTAGACGACTTAAATTTAAGTGGTCTGATATCTTCTGCTTGTATTATGGTATCTTCTGACTTGTATTATTTTATATGCAGCATATAGATGCTTGGATTAATGTTCTGAGGCAGAGGTACCAGGCTAATCCACAAGCTTTCAGGAGCGAGAGAATGTGCTTCCTTGATCACAACTTTTCTCAGACTTGGAGAAACCAATACGATGATTTTTCCCAGTCGAAGGGCGATTGGAGGGGTTTAGGAAGAAGACTCCCTGGTGGGGCGTGGTCATACTATGACGGATCAGTACCTTCATTTTGCCAATCGATGAAGACTAGGGGGGAGGAGATTGATGATATCTACGCGCCAGTGAACTTGGACAACGTTCATTTGATTGCTATCTGGATATCGATCCCTAAGAAGCACATAATCGTCTGGGATAGCATACCTTCCAGTACGTCCCAAGAAACACTCGAAGAGATAATGAATCCTTTTTGCGAGATGCTCCCTTATACGCTAACCGAGTGCGCTACCAGCGATGAAATACGGGTCAAATACGGGTTGGAGCCATACACATTTGAGAGAATTAAGGAAATGCCCACGGCCAATAGTGTTGATTGTGGCGTGTACGCTCTAAAGTACATTGAATGTCATGCTCTTGGGGTCCCCTTTTCTAAACATCATTTTGGTAGGTCCAACGCGAAGCAAATGAGGGATAAGATGGCAATCGATATATTTACGGAGCTTCCTGACCAGCATTTGAAAGAAAACGTGGATACTGATAAGTTCGTGGGATTGTATGATTTTGTATAGATTAGGCTGATGCTTGTATTTGAACTTTATAATGTGTTTGTATGATGGACAACTTATCTTTCTGTATATTAACCTTTTATGTTGGTATGATGGACAACTTATCTTTCTGTATATTAACCTTTTAAAATTAAGTCGTCTTATAAGCTTTTGGTTGTGCAATTTGACAAAGAAGTTAATACATAGCCTAAACACTAGACGACATAATTGTAGGTCGTCTGGACGACTAATCAACACTAGACGACTTAATTTTAAGTCGTCCAAAAGACTAGGTAACAGTGGACGACTTTACAACACTAGAAGACTTAATTATAGGTTGTCTGGACGACTAACCAACACTAGACGACTTAAATTTAAGTCGTCCAGGCGACTAAGTAACAGTGGACGACTTAACAACACTAGACGACTTAATTATAGGTCGTCTGGACGACTAACCAACACTAGACGACTTAAATTTAAGTCGTCCAGATGACTAGGTAAAAGTGGACGACTTAACAACACTAGACAACTTAATTATAGGTCGTCTGAACGAGTAAACGACAATAGACGACTAAATTCTAGGTCGTCTGGACGACTAATCAACCGGTTTCTTACATTGTGGTTTCGTATGGCCAGTTTTCTTGCAGTTTGAGCATCTATAAACCCTGTGTTGCTTCTGGGGTTTGCGTCCTTTCATCCTGGATAGCTCCAACCAAGATTGCCATCTTGTTTCTTCTGTCTCCCCGGACCACGCTTTACCTCCGGAGGGAAGAATGTGCGTTCCTCAACTTGTTGTCTAGCACAAGGATATATATTCTCTGAGTATCCTTCAAACAAATACTCCTTTGAGTACACTGGATGTACAAGTGTGGATATATGCAAACGCGCAAATGTACCAGCAGCTATAGCATGAGAACAAGGTATTTTCTCCACTTGGTAGACACCACAATCACACTTTCCATGTTCCAAATCAACCACACAGTCCATTTTTCCACCTTTCACAAAGAATCGCCAACCATCAATTAGTTGGGCCCTCATCGTATCCGCTATCTCCACTCGAACAGCAAGTAAGTATTCAACACCCCGACTATGTTGAGTTGGGAGACTCAAAGCATCTTCTCTCCTTTTCCAATACCACTTTCCTAGTTTCTCCCTTATGAACTCCAGCAGAAACTTAATCGGAAATCCTCTAGCTCGCTTCAGTGCAGAATTAATAGATGCGATGTTGCTTGTTTTTATGTTGTACCTGTCCCCCTGACAATAAACCCTTGTCCATAGGCTGACATCGGCATTCACCAAATACGTTGCAAGGTCCGGGTTTGCACTATTTATCTCAGCCATGTACCGGTTAAAATCTGAAACCGTATGAGCATAAGCAGCACCTTTCACCAAGTACAAGAGATGTTTCCCTTTATACTTTTTGACAATATTATCTTGAAGGTGATAATAACATATTCCTCTCACTGCCCAAGGAAACACCTTATCACACACACTTTTAATGGCCGTATGCCGGTCGGAGACTATCACCAGAGGCTGATCATCAGATATACAAGTAGCCAATTTTGTGAAAAACCATTCCCAAGAAGGGTCATCTTCAGCATTATCCCAAAATCCAATGGAAATATCTGAAAATTCTCATCTTGTGTGGCTGCAACCAACATAGTACCCTAATACTTCCCACTTAGGTGAGTCCCATCCACCACAATGACCCTTCTCTGATACTTAAAACCTTTGATAGAATCTCCAAAAGAGAGAAATAGATACTTAAATCTCTTCATAGAATCAAGTTCTATAGCCGTGACAGAATCGAGATTTGCTAAGGAGATTTGCTCGAGATATGATGGCAGATGCGAATACCCATCTTCTGCTGTTCCTCTCACCAATGTTTGTGCATATAACAGTGTCCTGTATGAAGTGGTGTAATCAAGCTCCATGCCAAACATGTTCTTCAATGCATCTTTGATATGCTGCGGAGTCAACCCATCAATGATTCCAACACGATCAATGAAAAGCCTACCAACATACTTCGGAGTACAGTGTCTCCGCTGAGCGATTCGGTCTCCCACTGAGCATGTATGCGTTTCCACATATTTTGTTATCCAAAACGTGTTTGTCCCATGTTTCACACTCGCTCTTATCTACCATCCACAACCACTAACCCGACATGTTGCCACAAGGAGAGTTTTCGTTGACTTGTATATTCTGAAGGGGAACTTACGCCTCACTGCTGTCAACCGCAGCTCTGAAAGCAGTGCATCCTTGCTAACAAAACTCTGGTTGACATAGATACTGTTACCATTCGATCGTCCTCCTTCAATAGCATATGTATCTTTGTAATCTTTAAAAACCACATCATCATCTTCTTCCTCATCCTCATCTCTAACCTTTCCATAAACGCTATAATTCTCACCATTCTGATCCGCTTCAGCAACATTGGAGCAAATAGAGATTTCAGCATCCTCCTCCTTATCATCCTCCTCCCCATCATGATTTTCATCTTCAACCAACTCATTATCACCTTCATCTTCAAAACATTCATCAGCTTCATCATCTTCAAACCATTCATCAGCTTCTTCCCTTTCCTCTGAAACCGTTTCCACCTTGCTACGGCTTGATACACAAAGACATACTCTATGAGTTTTGAGTATCTCGAGCAAGTTACGAACTTGTCTATCACTTGTAACATGAATGGGAGGGGTGTCTGGAGCCATCATCATTTCTGCTGGTAATGAGTATCTAATCTCCACAGTGATTGTGCTCATGTCCAGGTTATATTCTTCTTGTGCCATTGCAACAAGTTCAGCATGTGTTGAATCTTCATTCAATAAAAAACAATCTTTCTCCTTTGAGATCATCAACCACAAAATCCCAACGGCAATCTTTCAACAACCATTCTCCATACACTGCATGTAACTGACGAATCATCTGCAAAAATTCAAAATAAAACACATTAGTAAACATAGAGAATTTCATGAAAGTTTACTAAACATTGACGCAAACGACATACCAGTAAGTCGTCTGGACGACTTACCCGTAAGTCGTCCATTGAGGTCATTATTGCAATTGAAATTTAAATGGGACGACTTAATTATAAGTCGTCCAGCTTTGTTTGTTACAAAAAAACACCTGACGACTTATAATTAAGTCGTCTAGATAAACCGATCTACTTTTGCATTTGACCGAATTGTGTCAGATATTTGACTTTCTCTGGACGACTTAATTGTAAGTCATCCAGAAAAAGTCAAATATCTGACACAATTTGGTCAAATGCAAAAGTAGCCTGGTTTATCTAGACGATTTAATTATAAGTCGTCTGGTGTTTTTTTTAACAAACAAAGGTGGACGACTTAGAAGTAAGTCATCTGTTTGACCACATAAGACTTATCCGTAAGTCTTCTACATCCAGATGACTTACGGGTAAATCTTCTACGCGAACATATCTGGAAAAAAAAATCAATTTCATACCTTAAACTAGGTGAGATGACTTTCTTTGCACACAGAGTCTTCTCCAACCATCCAGAACATCAAACGAAAGTAACCCACCAAGAATTGTATGCTTAAATGGCTCTATCAACCATAAAAATTTTGCTATCAAAAGCTTGGGTTTTTGGTATGAATATGGAGACAAAGTGAAGGAGATGTTGTTTTTAGTTCATAACAATTGAGAAAGAGAGTATGGCTATCGATATTAAGTGCATTAAAAGCTTCAAACCTTGGTTGTACAAAGTTGTTGGGAGTATTCATGGCGATAATGTTGTAAATACTTGAAGATGATGAGTTTGAGAGAGTAAAAATGCCATTTTCGAAAAAAAATTACAAAAAAAAATTAATGGCATTTTCGTAAATAAAATGAATATGTGGGGTGAATAGGACAAAAAACAAGATGAGTCAAAATAAGAAGTTAGTTTTGTGTTTATCTTTAAGTTTTGAGTCAATTTTGCAAAAAGCCCCAAAAAGGAAGATTAATATAGATAATTTATTTTAAAAAATTACTTTAAGTTATTAAGTAGTACTTTATCTTTTTTTTTTTTTGACAACGAACGGCTGATCTATTACTCAAGCTTGAGGTGGTCTGGGAATCCAGACCGGAATAGAACAACCTACATACACCAAATCTCGATAGAAGAATCGAGCAGTCTTAGCTAGTGAATCGGAAAAACCATTATGTGTCCTAGGCACATAGACAATTTTAAACTCGGGAAAACAAATATGCAGGGTAGTGAGCTTTTCCAGTTCTGTTGAGAAGCTTGGCCAATCCTACGGGTTCCTTAGCATTGGTATCATTTCCTTACAGTCCGTCCCAAAGCTCTGACATGGCGAATGTTGAAGCATGTTCTCCATTGCCCACCGCAGTGCTTCCAGCTCAGAATGCAAAGAAGACTCCACTCTATCAAAGTTACGCATTCCCATCAGCTGACTATTCCCCATACTATCCTGCCATACCCATCCCCATCCGCTGTACTGAGCTGTAGAGGTCCAAGAACCATCTACCTGACAGATACTCCCCAGACTTATGATCTGATTGTCGTCACTCGTGTCAATTTGAGAGGGCAAGGGCGGTTGCTCATTAGCTTGATACCAGGCTAGGCATTCACTCTCTGCATATCGTGCTGTCTCCAATGGGTCTCTATCAATCCCTTTAAACAATTTGTCATTCTGAGCCTTCCAAATATACCAAATTAGCCATGGATAAGGATCCATGTCTACTGCCGGTCCACCTATGGCATTCTTCCTCCAAAAAAGATAGTCCATGTTCGCATATGTGCTCTGTAATGGGAATAAAGAAGGGCTAGTGGGTAGTGACGATAATGCCCAGACTTGCTTTGTAGGAGGGCACATGAAGATGGCGTGTGTGATCGATTCTTCTGGTTCTCCACAACGTGGACAGTAGTTATCACACTGCATGTGTCTATAGTTTAAGATGCTCGTAACAGCCAACTGACTTGTAATTATCTACCACATAAGATGGCACATCTTTTGTGGTGCGCGCACCTTCCAAACTTGCGCTTGTAATTTAGTAATACTAGGTTCACTAACTACAGGCATTTCTTCTCGTTTTAAAATATTCCTTGCCACCCAATATCCAGACTTGACTGTATATTGTCCACTCCTTGTATAGCTCCAGCAGAATGTATCTCTCCGATGTGTCGAACTAATGGACATACTCTTTATGAGAGGTATATCAGCATCATTGACGTATTGTTCTAGTCTTGTCGCATCCCAGGTCTTTGTCTCTTGATTAATAAGATCACTTACTCTCATGTTTGGGTGTAAAACCGGTACAGATGGGATCGCGGTCTCGCAGGTATAGTAGGAATCCAAGGGTCCTCCCATACTTTCACCTCATACCCCGAATGGATCTTTTGTCTTATACCCAATACCAACAAATCTCGTGACGCCAAAATACTAGTCCACACATATGATGGGTTACTAGTTGAAAGCTTACGCAATGGCGAACTTGATCGATAATACCGACCCCTCATTACCCGAGCAACCAAAGAATCCGGATATTGACACAGTCTCCATAATTGTTTTGCCAACAATGCCAAGTTAAACTCATGAATCAACCTGAATCCGATCCCACCTTCCTCCTTTGGTAAACATACTTTGTCCCAAGTGGACCAATGGATGCCCCTTTTTGGGAGAGTAGAACTCCACCAGAACTGTGCAATGGCACTAGCTAGGGCATCACATATCTCCAGGGGCAAAAGAAAGCATGACATGACATAAGTCGGCAGAGCTAATAGGATTGACTTGATCATAACCTCCTTTCCACCTTTAGATAGCCACCGACCTGTCCACCTGTTAACCCTATTTCTTAGCGTGTCCTTTAGAAACGCAAAGATCTTGCATTTGGACCCACTAATATCCTCCGGAATTCCTAGATAATTTCTCATTTCTCCTTCATTCTGAATGCCAAGGGTATCTTTAATTTCTTGTCTAACCTCCTGTCCAATCCTCTTACCGAAGAGAAAGGAAGACTTATCGAAGTTAATACACTGACCAGAGGCCTGTCCATATTTCATGACCACTTTCATTACTTCTTCACATTCACGGGGCTCCGCCTTACAGAAAAACAGACTATCATCAGCAAAGAGAAGGTGAGATATCGACGGACACGCACGCGTGATACGCATCCCCGTTATCTTCCCTTGATTCTCTGCGTGATTTAGAAGGCTAACGAGCGCTTCCGTGCACAGAATAAAAATGAAAGGGGACAAAGGATCCCCCTGTCGAAGACCTCTCTCTGGAACAATATTTCCTCTTGGTTGACCATTCATCAGAACCTTATACCTAACAGATGTTATACAGCGCATGATCCATGTTATCCATATTTCTGCAAAACCCATCTTTCTCATGGTAGCCTCAATGAAGGACCATTCCATTCTATCATACGCCTCCCTCATATCCGTTTTAATCGTCATTCTCTTATTCCGTCCACTTGGTTTAGTCCTTAGAGCATGAAACAGCTCTTGGGCAATCATAATGTTGTCAGATATCTGCCTTCCCGCTACAAAGGCCGACTGGGTTTCTGATATTATATCTGGAAGAACTTTCTTTAACCTCTGGCATAAGACCTTAGAGATTATCTTATAACTAACATTGCATAAGCTGATTGGGTGTAGCTGACTCATCTGATCGGGTTTATCAACTTTCGGGATGAGACATATGTTTGTTTCATTTAAACCATTAGGTATCTCGCCTTCAAACAAGAATTTATTAACCATAAGAGTTAAATCCTCTTTGACAATATCCCAAAATTTTTGGTAGAAGAGTGCAGTTATTCCGTCCGGTCCTGGGGCTTTCTCTGGATGCATGGCAAAAAGAGCTAGCTTGATCTCCTATTCAGTTACTGGTGCTGTGAGACTTGCATTATCCACAGGTGTAATGGTAGTAGAGACTTCAGATAAAGCTTCCTCTATGTCCTCCGGATTTGATGACTGGAAAATATGTCTAAAATAATTAGTAGCAATGGCTACTAGTCCTTCCTCATCCTGCACCACATTTCCATTTTCATCCAGAAGTTGCGTGATCCTGTTCCTTGCCCTTCTCTGCTTTGTAAGAGCGTGGAAAAATTTTGTATTTCTATCTCCTTCTCGTAACCAAAAGACCCTACACTTCTGTTTCCAAAACAACTCCTCTGCCTTAAGGGCATCAGATAATTCTTTTAAAGCCGCTGCAATCTTCTCAGTAGTGGCATCGTCATTTGATGATAGCTGGTCTACTTTCTCCTTTAACTCCTCCACACTTCTCTCAGAGTTGAGATTGTTCTGTCTCTTCCACTCACACAAAGCTCTCCTACAGCTAGCAATGTGTTCCATTATGCTAGCTTCTGGTGGAAGATCCGGTGATTTCCAACCTTCCAAGATCACTTGTTGTGGGAGTCGATTTCACCCTACTGTCAAATAGATCGTAAATAAGGAAACTTCGGGAAAACCCTAAGTTTCCAGAGGAACCGGCTATCTGCGAGAACCGCACAACAAAGATTAAGATGACTAAAACACTTAGAATAAAAACGAAAATAAGAGAAGTTTGAAAGCAAGAAGGTTCTTATTCCGAATCTGCGTTGAACTGG
>CAKOAT010178155.1:0-24048 GCA_932364175.1 Eruca vesicaria subsp. sativa
TCAATGCCTCTTTGGAGGTCTAAGGATCGGAATGTATGAGCCGGTGGGTTCTCAAAACTACTTTTCGCTTTCTCTAGAAATCGTAGTTACTACTAAGAAAGCTTAACTAATCTGTTTTCATCCAGGTTAAAAACTTGTACGTTGGGAAAGACCATGTAGGTGATGTTCCTTTGAGCAAGAAAATCCTTGCTGGTTTGACAACAGGTTAGCATCACGGGAGAACCGTTTACAAGAAACTCTGAGTACATGTTTGTCTCATGTTGTTGTTGTTGTTAAACTCTCAGGTGCGCTGGGTATCATGGTTGCGAATCCCACTGATCTTGTGAAAGTTAGACTTCAGGCTGAAGGGAAACTAGCTGCAGGTGTACCAAGACGGTATACTGGATCGCTGAATGCCTACTCAACGATTGTTAGACAGGTAGTTAACTTATCCCGCAGTGGTAGTTGAGGTCATGCTTTAAGTTTGATTAAACTCTGATTCATATCTATTTTAACTTGCCTCTGACAGGAAGGAGTCCGAGCTCTTTGGACTGGTCTTGGACCTAATGTAGCTAGAAACGCTATCATCAATGCTGCTGAATTAGCCAGTTACGATCAAGTGAAACAGGTATATAAAACCAACCATTTCCTCTACTTCTCTTGTCTAATATTTTAACCAACGTTCTTGTTACATTTATTTTTTTTAATCTTTCAGACAATCTTGAAGATTCCGGGTTTCACTGATAACGTTGTCACACACATTCTATCTGGACTGGGAGCAGGATTCTTTGCTGTCTGCATTGGTTCCCCTGTTGACGTGGTATGATATCTCTACACATGAAGTTAAAACCATTAATTTGTCCATTATGCCACCTGATTGTCTTCCTTGAATCTTATTGTGTGGCACAGGTTAAGTCAAGAATGATGGGAGATCCTTCTTACAAAGGCACCATTGACTGCTTCGTCAAAACTCTGAAAGCCGACGTAAGCAACTCTTCTTCTGTGTTCTCTCTGGAAATAACATAACCCACAGAGAAAGTTTATATAACTCTTGAGGCTTTGTTTACTTTACAGGGACCTATGGCATTTTACAAGGGTTTCATCCCCAACTTTGGACGTCTTGGCTCATGGAACGTCATCATGTTTTTGACCCTAGAACAGGTAAACAACTTATTAAACTGTTATTTGTTTTGAATCCATCCACGCAAAACCTTTTGCCTCTTTCTCTTCTCTAATATCATTTTAATACTCAGGCAAAGAAGTATGTCCGGGAACTAGAATCGTCCAAGAAATGATACTGAGACACAAACAAAGTGCAGAGAAGAATAAGAACAACATTATTTTCCTTAATTTTTTCGGTGGTCGAGAGAGAGAGGCCAGAACATCATCGAATATTGTTTTGGAATAGAGAGTTGTTTTCAAGTAAACTGTGAAATAAATTACTGTGGTGGGTTGCTGTACCATTCAAACATTCATCAAAATCATACATTTTCATCTTTTCTTTTACAAAAAGAAGAGGAAACTCTTGAAGAAGAGACAGAGTTCTTAGCTCAATTTCTTCTTATATTCAAGATAAGACCCTATGTCGAATCTAAGGTAAAGCTCTTTAGCTTTGTTGCAGACGAACACTAGAGATCCATCTATGTATTCCTCATATCTCTCATAGAAAGCTGGAACTGTCATTACCACCAAAACCCCTGCCAAAACAACCAGTGATGTAATGAATGAATCTCCAGCTCAAAACCAGACCAAGTCTGATATTTATTACTTACCGGTGTGGCAAAGTGTCTGAAAATCCATGAGGCTTCCAATGAATGATATGAGAAACAGATAGACCGCTACTTTGATAAACAACTCAGAGTCTCTTCCCATCGCAATGTCATACGAGACTTGTAGCAGTTTATTCACATGGATGCGTAACAACTTGGAAGCTTCTTCAGCCATTGCTTCACTTATTTGAAACTCTGGCAATGGCGGTGATGGCCTAATAAGAGCCAAAGGGATATATAACAATAATAAATTACGTAAGAAGAATATTTTAATTACAAATGGATCTCTTGACAGAGACACTTGTTTGGTTTTACCTGTTGAGAATAGATGCAGATTTGGACCAGAGGAAGAGGATAGAGAGCAAGAGGAGAAGAACACTTGAGAGAAGAGTGAGGATGGTGTAGGCAAAGCTCTCAAACACCATCCATGATGCTATTGTGACTGTAACTATACCAACACTCACATTCTTGTTCCTCCACATGATCACATCTGCAACTGCAGATTCATCTCACAAGAAGAAGAAAAGGTTACACGAGTTGGAAATCACTTAGCTAAGATTTGGTAATGATGTATGGATTCACTTACAAATGCCACCTCCCAGAATCTCATGTACTGTTCTCTCTCTGTTGAACAACTTGTCCGAACAAGAACCCATTTTTAGAGCAAAGATCAGGAATTTTTTCGATTCTAATCTCGTCAGATCCCAGAATGTCAGAAATAGACAGAAGAAAAAAACAAATCACAATAGGCTCAAACCGAAAGCAGAAGAGAGTTAAAAAAAAGTGATCAGACTAAAGTTGGGTCATCACCATCATCATCAAAGCCATCAACTTTAAATATATATAGAATTAATTAATAATAATATAATAATTCAAAGCTATGCTATGCTCTGTTCAGGAAAAAAAAAGAGGAAAGTGTTTGTTGGCCTCTCGATTATCACCTTCCAGCCTAAAAGTGTCTTCCCTTCTAGTCCGTGTTTTGAAAAAACGGTAAAAGTTCGCTTATATATGGATGAAAATTTATTCGATTCATATGTAGAAAAAAAAATATGTTTTAGTTACTAATCTATTTATTGTTGTCAGCTCTCAAATTAATCAATTCATTAAAAATGTTGACCAGAGAGAAAACGAGCAATTTTATACAGAATTCAATGCAACAAGGCAAAAAGTTATAACACATTTCCAATTCTCAATGGATTGTTAACCTGTATTCTCCAAAATATTAATTTCGGTATTTAAATACTTTCATAATCTCCCATGACAAACTCAGAAAGGGATAAATAAGAGAAAAATATAAAAAATCATTTCAGAAAGTTTCATGTATTAATGAGAAACTCACATTACACATATCACTAACGAACTAAATTAATTATTATTTTTCAAGTGAAAAAAAAATTATATACTTTCTCACATAACCATTATTTTTTTTTTTTTGAACAATCATATAACCATAATTTTGCCCAAGAATAGCTTACTTCAAGCCAAGTGATTTTCTCCGGTCTATTTAATTCTATACTCTCTCAGTCTCTTGGTGTTCTCTTATCATCTTTTTACTTATCACAGTTAGTCCCTAAAAAGGGTTATTTATACAATAACCAAAATATAATAATAATTAGTTTTTTAGAAGAGAAAGATAGGAAGAGAAAAGAAATGAAAGAGGATGATTTTAGTTACTAGTTGCATACTCCGCACGCAAGCGCGGGGCCGGGATCATTGTATTTGCATGTATTTTTTTCGATTATTGGTTTAGTGGATTCTTCTAATGACACCAAATAATAATAAAATTGTAAGATTGTAGTAAGAATGTAAAGTGAAAATATTGTATATATAATGTGTTAAATGTTATTTATATGTGAAGTAAAGTTTATAGGAATAGTTAGGCTATAATATAGTTTTTAGTGTGTAAAAGTAGGTGTTTATTTTTATTTTTATTTTTGCTGTAAATAGTTATTTCGTAGGTCAAAACTTGATATAATTCTATATTTATAGTATTTATATTTGTATTAAACGATTTATCAATTTGAAAATAACCTTAATTAAGTTTTTATTCGTTGTTTAAGTTTTATTAGATAGGTTTTTATATATGATTTTTTGTAAGTTTGGGTTTTGTTCATAAATGATGTGGCATTTTTACCTACGACTTCATCGACTGTGGGAATCCATTCGTCGGAGTCCAGAGTCGGTGGTAAGGAATGTTTTCAATGAAATTATAGTAGTTATTAAAATGTAAGAGAAATTACATATTCATTTAATAAAAAAATCGAAAATACTTAAATTTTGTTGTTTATTTTATTTATTTTATTTCACATACAAATTTTTTGAAAATATATTAGGAATGTGTTAAATGTTATTTATATGTGAGGTTTATATGAATAGTTAGGCTATAATATAGTTTTTAGTGTGTAAAAGTAATTTTTTTTGCTGCAAATAGTTTTTATATCGTAGGTCAAAACTTGATATAATTCTATATTTATAGTATTTATAATTGTATTAAATGATTTATTAATTTGAAAATAACCTTAATTAAGTTAATATTCGTTGTTTAAGTTTCATTAGATAGATTTTTATATATGGTTTTTTGTAAGTTTGAGTTTTGTTCATAAATGATGTGGCATTTTTATCTACGGCGTCATCGACTGTGGGAATCCATTCAACGGAGTCTGAAATCGGTGGTGAGGAATGTTTTCAATGAAATTATAGTAGTTATTAAAATGTAAGAGAAATTACATATTCATTTAATAAATAACAAAAAAAATTAAATTTTGTTGTTTTTTTATTTTATCTCACATACAATTTTTTCGAAAATATATATTAGGAAATATGTGCAATGGTTTAACTTTTTTAGCTCTTAATATATAGTATTCAAGTCTCATTAAGCCATCCACGTAGGTAGGCGCGTGGGACTCACTTTTTTTTTATTTTTTGGTCAGTTCGTTTTTGGATCCTTTTTTTATTATTTTTGGGTTGAGCTATATTATAATAGTATAGTTTTAAGGCTCTTTAAGCCATCCGCGTAGGCAACCACGTGGGACTTACTTTTTTTTCCTTATTGTTCATTTTTGGATCCATTTTTAACTATTTTTGGGTTTGAAGTTGTTAAGCTTTAGGGTTTATCCAACTATTTTGATTTTTAAAACAATAAGCCCAAAAAATAAACATAAAAACCTTATAAACAAAAAGCCTATATGATAATAACCCAAATCAAAAATACATGATACCTGCGTGTTTTGAACCCACGATCTTGCATGATTAATTAGACACCTTATACCACTTGGCTAAATTGTATTTCATTTTTTCTAATCATCTTACCAAGACTATGGGTTTTTGAAAAATGCCTACGGGACCCACAAAACTGCTGACGTGGCGCGATGTTGAGCCTAGAAAGTCTACTATTATAATATAGATTTATTGAATTTCTGTTTTTTATATTGCGTGTAATTTCCTGAAAATAAATAATTACAAATGTATTACCCAAAAGTAGGGCTGAGATTTTTCTCCGGGATCCGAATTCGATTCGAGATCCACTCCGGATCTGCTCGAAAATTAAGATATCTGGGAATGCTCGAATCCAAATCCGGATAGTAAAATCTTGGATTCGTGCAAACTGAATCAGGATCCAAATATCTTTTTAGATTCAGATTCGTATTCGTATTTTAAAAAATATACTAAATTTTGACCTGCGCTTGAGAAGCGCAGATTTTTTTTTGGCTGTAACTGTTTGTTATCAAATTATTCGATTTGTATTGTATGATAGATTTGTATGTGAAATTTGATGTATATTTAGTTAAAAAATATAGTATGTGATAGATTTGTATGTGACATTTGTATGTGAAATTTGTATGTGAAATTTGATTGGATGGAGCCAAAGCCCATAGTATGTGAACTTTGTATGTGAAATTTGATTGGATGGAGCCCAAAAAATATAGTATCTTTATATGAGATTTGAATGTGAAATTTGAATGGATGGAGCCAAAGCCCATAGTAAACTTAAACAAATTCTTACTATAAAATTGGATGGATCAATAGTCCATAATCAAATTCCAACTAAGTCGTAAAATAATAACATATATGATTCAACATATATTGTTTTGAAAATAGAACAAATTCTGAAGATAAACCATGATCTAACATGTAAAATCATACTACAAAATAGTGTAATATTTGAAATATTTAAATAGTATTATAACAAAAGTCTTATCCAATTGATTAAACAATCCACTGCATGGATACTTTCAAAATAATAATATTAAACTATCTTATTATTATATTTGATTTTTGCATGTAGCAAATAATTCAAAAAAGAGTAATCATTATTTGACATGGATAAACTCAATAAATATACGAAATCTGTATCTAAAAATCTGGGTGACATGACCAAAATGTCAAATCATTAAGTCTTAGAAATAACATCTTTGAAGCAACTTTATAAAACAATCGTTTTGGAAGATGAAGTATTTGTCAATCATATCAAAAGTGCATTTCGGAACTGACAAAACAAAACCATAACAAACATATATTCTAAAATTAAGATTACTAAATAAGAATAAGATAAAGTTTAAAAATCGGATAGTTGTTTAATAAAGAGAAAATAAATATTCAGTATCTAATCACTTAAATTCTAAACACTTTAGCAGAATCTATACTATTAAACCTAATAATACTAAACATAACTAAAACCATTATTTCTAAACAAAAATAATCCTAAAACGCCTAAAATATGAGTAAATCAAGCAATAAACCAAGAAATAAGAGTATATCAAGCAATAATAAACATTAATAATAAATTTTTTAATAAAACAAACCGGTTGTAAACAACCGGTATATAATGTTCAAATTAAAAAAAAGATTTAAAATAAACTTAAAACATTAAGTTGGAGATTGGGATTTGTTTGATTTTCAGTCATACATCATTGGTTCACCCAGCTTGAACCAATCGATAATAGGAACCTGAAAATTTTGAAGCTTGGCTTCGGCAAGGACCAGCTCGAACTTTGTCTTCTTCTTTTCATGGTACATGGAAAAAAGAGTTTCACATTCTTGAAGGAACTCAAGTTTCGCCTCAATGCGAACCTTATTGAGTTCCTCCTGGTGCCTTTCCTCAATAGCTTTATTCTGGTCACGATACATCACCATCATAGCCCTATAACGCTACATGGTCTCGAAACTACCCCTTTGGTAAGCCTCCTTCGCAGTTTCTTCTTTTTCCTCCATCAGTTGACATTTCATTTTGAGATCCTTGTTACCTGCCATTGAGATACTTCTCGATATTCAAGAAACAGCAGATGAATTTTAGAAAACAAATATAAAAAATATGGAAATATAATAAACCGTAAGATCTAACATAAATTAACTACATATGAATATTTGTAATTCCAAAATATCGTCTATATTTATATCCTCTAAATTTAACACTGTTAATAAAATATTCATAGAAGGGAAAATAAAACAGTAACTGAAAATCTAACCCTGGAATGACAATATTTAATAAAATATGATCAAAGAACCTAGCGACAGAACATATCATTTCTTCAAGGCATAACATATCTAACAACAGAACAACATGTCTTATATGTTTTAGGATGAAAAGAACAAAGAAACAAAATATTAAGTTTACGAAACAAATATGGAAATATAATAAACCCTAAATATTTATTATGTAGATGTAAGATCTAAGAAAAATTCACATAAAATATATATTAACCCTAAAATATCTTCTATAGTTAAATATACAAAATTTAACAGGATTTATATAATATTCAGAGAATAGAACATAAATCAGTAGAATCTAACCCTAGAATGACAATATTCAATAAAATATGAACAAAGAACCTAACGACAGTTTAGATGATTCGAAATAGACTAAGATAGAAGATCTCTAACATTAGAAAAACATGTCTTATATGCAAAAAAAAGATATAAAGAACAAAGAAAGAAAATACCATAGGGTTTTCCGAAGAGAGTATTATGGTTATTATAGACAATGAAGAGTCTTATATAGATAAGAACACCGCATATACATTAGTGGGTCTAAAGGCTTGTACTGGAGCCCAATATAATATTGGACCTTATGTTTGAGAACAATAGACTAAAATATATTAATAATTATAGAGGCCAATAAAATGTTGGGCCTTATATTTAAGCCGAATATTTGCATCTATTTTTTCAATTATCTGAATTTCTGTAGATATAAAATCAAGTGATTTGGTAATTCAAAATGTAAATTCCGCTGCATGGTATCATTTTGAAAATGAAAGTTAAACTAAATTACATCGTTTATATAATGGAAATACATTATAAAGTAGATAGTATATAAAAATGAAAACAACATTATTGAAAAAAATCAGAGATTCTGGAAGATCTTTTTGTAAACGACATTCATTGTTTGTCTCTGAGGCTTTCTTTTATCGTCCACAATTAAAATCTTCAACACTTTTTTGGATGTAACTCTTGAAATAGCCACATATAATTGGCCATGAGAAAAAATAGGCCTTGGTAGGTAAATGTCCACTTCTGATAAAGATTGTCCCTGATTCTTATTGATTGTAATAGTAAACGCAACAGAAATAGGAAGTTGCCTCCTCCTCATATTGAAAGGTAACTTCTTGTCAGAAGGGATAATAGCAAACCTAGGAATAAGAACTACTCGACCAACCTTATCCTTATCTCCTGTAATAACTTTTGCTTTTATAATGTTAGGGTACATCTCTGTAACCTGAAGTCGCGTCCCATTCATTAATCCGCCAGTAGGATCTATGTTTCTGAGCAACATAATAGGACAACCAATCTTTAAGTGAAGACTATGGTTTGGCAAACCTAAGAGTTTGATGGTATTTAAGAAATCTGGAGTAAGAGTTTGATCGTTAACTGAAAATTTATCTGAAGCATTTATTGTATCAGAACTTAAGAATATCATTTCCTCACCAAATATATTTATAAAAAAAATTATTATGTTAATTTGATATATGAATGTACAATAATAAAATCATATTGATAACATAAAATTAATAACTAACCATCGATTTTATCCAACATGTGTTGATTAATCTTCTCGACATCCTGGTTAGTTGGACATAGTATTGCTCTCTCTTGGAAAAAACTTAGGTTCTTTATTTTGTTGTAAAGAAAAAACATCACCATACACAGCTTGGCTTATAGACTCAATAAGATCTTCTGCATCAAGAATAAGAAATTCTTCAGGAATATCAATTAGAGTCTCGCCATCATTGTTGTCACCTATATTTCCATCTCCGACATTTAATATCCACTTTGAAAACTCTTCCAAATCTCTAGCTTCTTCAGGAGATAAATCGTTAGACATCAACCTCATATTTTTTGTTAGCTTCAACACTTTGACATGCTTCCAAAGATAAGAAGAATTTAAAGATGCCAAAACAATTTCAGCTCTTCCAGCTCCATGAATTACAAGCAAAACCTGTCTAAAATCTCCCCCTAAGACAACAACTTTACCACCAAAAGGCAAATTGTCATTATTCCCAATAATGTCAGCCATACTCCTATCCAGTGATTCAAAACAATGCTCGCTTATCATCGGGGCTTCGTCCCAAATAATCAGAGAAACTGCTTTAATCAAATTCGCTTGGTCTGATCCGTGAGTTAGTGTGCAAGTAGAAAACTCAAAGAAGCTATCCCACTTGATGCAACGTTCAAACAGATTTCTCCTCGGTATCTAATAGCAGCATACAACAATCTCCACAAGAATGTTTTCCCAGTTCCACCAAACCCATAGACAAAAAATACACCACCTTTCTTTTCTAAGACAGCACTAAGAACCTCATCATATATCTTTCTCTGCTCGTCATTTTTTCAAAATCAAGATCGTGATCAGATTTTAACTGCTCTTTGTCATATCCAAGCTCGTCCATTATCAAAACATTCTCCTGGAGTGCCAAAAAAGGTATTGGCTTTGGTATAGATTCTCATGCCTCTAAAGAAGTACCGTTCCTCTTCAAAATCTTCTCAATCTCGTGAAGAGTTAGCTGTTTCATCTCCTCTTCACTCAAATATAAATCTACAAAAATTTAATGCCTCACATTAATATTAAGTATACGGTTCAAAATTTCTTAGAGTGTAACATTGGAGAGTAAACATACATGGTCTATTTAATAGCTTTCTTCGACGATACTCAATATCTTCAGATAATAATTCTCAAGCGTTTTCCCAAACAACTTCTGGCTTCGAAAGACTATCAGACATGAGCATGATCACAAAACATTGACGCATATATGTCGCTGAGCCTTAAAACTTGTCATCTCAATATCATCAATGTATTCCTAGTCGTCTTCTAATAAACCTCGAGTAAAGCATGCCTCTTTTTAGGACGAATACTCAACGTTGTTGAACGTTCGAATATCCTCGTAACATGTATAACCTCTTACAATATTCAAGAGGACACACATATAAAACGCTTATTCAATTTTTCTTGGGGCGTAGTTGATTCTACCAATACTGAATCCTCTTTTTCTATCAGTAAACTTGCGTTGTTTTTTATTCCAGATAAACCAAATAGAAATATCAGCTAGAGTGAGTGTCCGAGCAAAAGCGTTTACCTTGTTTAATTCAAACCAGCCCAAAAACATGGTATCTTCAATCATAACGCGGTTTGTAATCTCTTCATATGTGTCATCATATTTGAAAACAATAATATGTTTTCCAGGTAAATGAAACTAAATTCTCTCAACTGCTACGGAACGATCGTGTATAGAAAACTTAAAAATTCTCCACAAACCTTCAGATGCTGACACATATCTGTAGTTTATTCAAATTGATCATTTTAATAAACTATGTATACGAAAATAACTCATATAGATTAATATAATCATATACGTATTAAAAAAATACATGCAGTTGAAGAAGTCTTTGATTTCGTTTTTCTTCTCCTCAGTTGAAGCAGGTTCAATAGAGACATTCTGAACATTTTTCTTTTTCTTTTTCTTTTTGGTAATCTTTTCTCTACTTTCAACAGCTACAGTACACCGATCCTGACCTTTATTAATATACTTAAATAAGTACTTAATAGATACAGTTTGGTTACACCATTCAACATTAATGTGAGCTTAATACTGAAGTGAGAGTTTCTTCTTATAAGGAATGACATATGTATTGTCACATTTGAAGCCATTTTTTCTCAACGAAATGATCAGATTGTTCTCTTCTTTGGTAGACAGGAAATCCTTCTCTATTAACCGTGGTCTTCTCAGCAAAATCTTTAGGATAGAGCTTAGAACATTTACTATTCTCCATGCAAGGAGAATTAATATTGACAACACCACAAGGACCATGAATCATCATATCTTTAACAACTTGGTATAGGTCAGAGTCCTTCTCTTTATCAGGAATTTCAGCTGTGATGATATTGTCGATATCTTCGGTTTTAGGAAACTTAGAGCGAGATGCCATAAACAGTAGAATGTGAGAATGAGGAAGACTGCGTTTCTGGACTTTAATGGTATACATAGCTGCATTAGAAAAAAACAGGAAAATTAAAATAATAACTTGGAAAATTAGCAAGAAGAAATGATCAGGCCTAAAAAATACTCACATGCCACTGTATTTCCCAAGAGCTCTTTGTTTGTTAAATCAATCATCAGGGATTCAAGTTTTATTTTGAAGATTCTACAAAGTATATCAGGTATGTCGTCCGCAGTTAGTTTACGTGCCTGTAAATACCTGGTAATTTCAGACCACTTAGAATTGCAAGTAAAGGTTATGAATAGATCAGGAAAACCAAAATGTTTGCAAATCGCCATAGCATCCAAATACATATTATTCATGTATCTTGGTTCTCCAGTAAATGAAGCTGGCAATAGAAAACGACTTCCCTGGTCGTGCATATCACTTTTCCCATCATTCTCAGCTTGTTGAATATAGTCAAAAGAATCTGATCCTAGACTCTTCTGATTCATTTGCAGATAACGAAGTCTGTTAGCCTCTATTGTAGTGTAGGAATCAACCAAAAATTGCTGGAACAACCTCTTAAAATGAAGAAGAGTATGACTCTCTCCCTCCCTTTCATGAAGCCGGAAAGCGTACCATTGCCTCATACTGATATCATGCCTCTTATGCTTTGAAGTAGCTTCAGTTGTCCTTTTATTAATACCGAGTCTGAATCCTTCACCATATGTAAAAATAAAAAGGGTATTGAAGTGTCAAATAAGATGGATGTATCTCACTGATCCTTTTAAGACATTCTGTCTGCTTCTCTTCCAGAACAAGATTTCTTGTATACATGTCCTGAAATAAGTGCGGCAACCTCTGAGGCAGTTGGAGTATCATATGTCCTTCCATCTTTCTCCCTATTACTAATAATCTTCATATGAAGTGTTTTTTTCAGGAGAAGTTTTAAACCTTTCTCTGACAGATCTAAACTGATTCACATATGGATTCACTTCGTCAAGCATTTTCACTATCTTTTGAATAACCTGATTTCTCAATCTCTCTTTTTTAGACTTCTCACGCTTTGTTTTATATGTCATGTTAAAACAATATTATAAAATATCTTTATAGAGATGTTTTGGTGGAGAACAAAAGGCGTTTTTTATATAAAAAATAGACAATTTAATTAGGTCATACCCAACAATAGTTGATCTGTTCTGAACTTCTTTTACAGTATCAACAATATAAAGCTGGCCAAACTTCGGATCTCCTTCTGGGGGGTGGTTTTAAGCTACCCATCAAGTGATAATTCTCTCCTTGAAGAACAATCATTTTTGGTCCAGGGCCTGGTGGAGCAGATCGATTAATTTTACCACCTAGAGAAGTAAATGAGAAAACCATCTTTATTTTCCTGATGTTCACCCGAAACTATCTGCTGATCTCATCGTCATCTCTTAGCAATTTCGTTATAATCTCTGGTGAAGGCTTAAGTAACGGCAACTGAACTTGACCTTGACCACAACACAAAAATTTTTTGGTTTTCTACTCTGATGTTTCCTTTCAAGGCATTCGCCATACCACATTATTGCACCATAGTGCTCACATTTATAGACTGGATCACCTTCGTCAACATACTCTAAACCTTTAGAAAAAAGAGATATAAACTATTCAAACACTAAACTTTTCAAAAAAAAAGGAACATCATCATATAAAACATATGTAACGTATTACCCAAGTTGTGCTTAGAATGTGTTTTCTTTTTCCTTGGCTTTGAAACTGTAAAAACAGATAAAAATATATGAATCTGCATAAAAAATCCAATCATAATAAAATGTTTAACTAAATATTACCAATGCGCTTGGCAACAGACCATCCCTTCTTAACAGGTTTCTCTTCAAACATACTCTTGAACAAAATTACCATACTCTTTACCCTAGCTCTTTGATCATCAGGAACATCATCAGAAACCATTAGAACATTCTCATCTTGTTGAGGTACAAATTATGCTTCCGTGTCCGAATTAGTATGAATAACGTTATCTTCCTCTTCAGAGCTTATATCAGAAAACTGCGGATCTTGTTCTTCAACAAAAATTTTACGCGGGTCATAATAAATCATAGATTATTTATGACAGACTTAAGTTAAATTAAAAATATTTAGGGCTACCTTAAAATAATTCAAGGTCTATATAACCAAAGTCCAATTCGCTTTCATTCACAGCATTTTCAGAGGTCGAGAATGCTTCAAATAAATTAGTAGGGCGGATATTGGAAGATGTTGTCTTACTCACAAGATTGGATTGAAGTACATAGCTACCACATTTTGAGGATAAATCAGTTAAACATATAATCATAAAACATTATTAGAAATCCATTTAAAAATGCTTTCAATATATTTTGTTAGCAATATAGATATAAACCTTACCTGATGTATTGGATCTTTGTTTTAATCTCTTGAAATCACTTGAATTTTTTCCTCTAGCCTCGTCTAGTAAGGTTAGTTTAAATAGGTGGATGTAAGAATTAGGAAAATGAAATATCTAACAATTACAATAAGGGAAGAAATAGAACCAGTCGATTCATTGATGGATTGTGATCGAGATAAATGATGATTATAGACTTCTGATTGTGGGGTAGTTGGTGAAGACTGACATGTATTAGTAACATCACCCAAAATGGTACCAAAAACTCTCTTCAAGGGCAAAACACCAGATTTTCTTCTGCCTAACTTTCGGAGTATTATTAACTTCAGAGTCTTTTAAGAAAGAAGAGCTTCTCTTCCTTTTCTGATCAGAAGTCTCACTCCGTAGTATCCCATTGGTATTTATGTTCTCGTTAGTCATAGAAGCAGATATGATGATATCGATGAAAATGAGATGAAAACTAAACCTTTATACTTTTAACTTCTGACCTTTATAGTGTTGGATTATGTCTAAGATGGGTTATAACTAATCAATATACTTAAAGATTATATTTTCTATTTTATAGGAAATGTGTTCTATAAATACACTTTAGAATATTTGGAGAGATATACGCCATTGAATATTTTCCTACTTTTAAGAAATATGTTCTACGATGATATAAATTTATATATGTAGTCATTTATACTCAAAGATAGTATTTTCCCAATATGACCAATTATAATAAATTTATGAATATTAGCCAAAATTAATATTGTCCCTACCTATTATAAATATATTTATTGGTATGTCACATTTATACATTATCTCATTTCAAATCGTCTAAATATTCTTCCCTACATTTTCGTAAGTTTAATTTATATCGTCCCTACCTATTATAAATATAGCATCTTTTATATAATTTTATGAGAGTAAAATTTGTGCATGAGAGTAAAAGGTATCTCGAAAAACATTTTTTTAATGAGAGTCAAAAGTAACTCCTAGTATATAAGTTCCAGAATTTATGCATTGAAAGATTATTATATCATCTATTTGGTATTTTTCTGTTTCAATATGCAGTAATGTATAAATAGGTGAGTCAATAAATCGTGAAGAAAAAACAAATATCATTAAAAAGTATAACTATGGGGAGAAAACAAAACCCAATAAGTACCAAATAAGGTGACAATCAAAAACAAACTTACAAAGATATGAAATGAAGGTTCTGAAAAATAAACCAAAACATAAACATGAACTTCATTCAACGGATACAATGTGATCAAATTTTGGGATTCTCCATTTTAATCGGCTTGATGAACTTCTTTTTAGAGGTAGAAAGAAGCTCGGGTGCTTCTTTATCGTCTACTTTGCATTTGGAAGAGGGAGTACAAACAATGTCATCACTCAGACCTTCAAAATACATGGGATCCTACAAATTAAGGCGCTATGATAAATATTCAAATAATTTTATGATTTGTAATAATCATTAGACATAAATAATAATTTATCTCGTTTGTTTGGGTTGGATAAGAAAGAGTTTCCGATATCTCACTTGTCATTAGCATACGTAAATCTTTTCAGACCTTTCCAACTTTATAGCAGCCACAAGAAGATGAGTCTTTCTAAATGTAGATTCCAAACATAAAACGTCTGTCCAATCAACTTTAGGATTGAATCAGGAAAATGATCATCGTCTTCAAGCTGTGACATTAAATATTTGATATAGTATTATTCATCATGCAATATGTAATATAATCCAATAACATGAATTGAGATTCACTAGTATCATCTTTGACCATTAAATGGATTTTGAATCTGTTGAAAAACAAATAATAAACATAAATTAGCTTAGATTATATATGTTAATAAAAATGAGTATTATATTAGGTTTTAATACCGTGGACTAACAGATGTTACTTTCGATTTGCAAGTCTCACACCACTAAACGTTTGTAACAATTTCTCTTCCATTCAATTTTCTAAGGGTTTTGGAATGTGGATAAACCTTCTTGTTGTTACAACTTAAACATCCAAAATAATACCATCCCCAATCTGTAGCAATCTGGTAGATTGTGGCAACAACCCTACATAGTTTTTCCTTAAAAAAAAAGATAAATCCATGTCCAAAAAAATAAAAGAGATGAAACACATAAGATGTTTTTAAAAATGCAATACCTCAGATGTTTCAAGTAAATCCCGAAGATTCTTTTGAGGATAATGCATCCATTTATCTCGCTTCATTTGCAACTCAAGCTTGTTCTCGTTTGATTCAGTTTCTACTAACGCTTGAGAATCATCATTACCTCTGAGATTATAACAAATTTGTATAATTCAATATATTATATTGAAAAATGAAAACTGATTTCTTGTTTGAGATAAATACTGTTGTTTAATTCATCTGCCTCTGGTATTTCGGGATTGACAAATATCTGACTTACATCATAAGCATTTGAGAATTGGACCTTATAAACAAAAATAAATAATAAGCAATTCAGTAGGTAGAAACATTTTTCCAACTATATAAACAATGTGAATTTAGTACAAAATCTAAACAGACATATCACCAAGCCTTCAATTTCTTGGCTAGCTATATGAAGATTCTCAGCAAATTTACCCCAAAGGCAGTAAGTTAATCTTTGACCACTAATAGAATAGTATATGGAGTTTTGAATCAATATGTATATAAGCATATATCAAAAATATTAATGTATGAAACTTACGAAATGTCCACGATACTAAACTCCCTTTGTTTTCCCCCACTACACACTATGTTTTCCAGATCACCCAAGTCTTGAACTTGTCCAATAACATCTACATAAAAATATATTGGTGTTAGATAGAGAAACAATGGAGATAATTTTAAAAATGGAAGAAAACTGACCAATAAGGAAGTTTGTATCTGTGTTACTTTCTATGGTTTTGAAATCAACCAGATCAAGAAACATGTAATCATCACGGTGTGTAGAACCGGTGATTTTGGTGGTGCCATTAAAAGTTATGTGATACTTATGCTGAGTAGATTTGTATGCTCCACCAGCAGCAGACACACTGAAACGATCAATGTTCCTTCATACTCCTACACGAATATGTTTTGCCAATTCAGAAATGTATGACTTGTTACACGAGGCATGGATCTTAGTTCCCTATATAAAAATAAATAAAACATTATAATTTAGTTTAAAATTTTACGAAATGAAATGAAGATATATAAATCAAAATCTATGAAAAACAATAAACTTACATTTGCATCACAAAGGATCAGCTCCATGGTCTCTCCTATGTCTTTCATGAAATGTCTCCATGTATGAAGGATTTTGACTTGGATGCGACATGCATTTTCCTCGGTTTGATATCGCTCAAGAAAGACAACTGCAAATTATTCGCCATTTTTGTTTTAGGTTTTTCAAGGAATGATGAATATAGTGGTTAAGAGGCTATATTTAGGATGATAACCATTTTAGGTTACACAAATGTAGGGAAGAATATTTAGAAATTTTTTAAAAATATCTCTTTCAAGGAATAAGGAATATTTCTTTAATATATTTTGAATTAGTTAGGAAGTGTAACAGTTAATAGTAATCCAATTACGTAAATTACAGAAATATATGAAATCCAACCAAAAATTAACCACGATATTATTACTGGTTAATCTATATACTTGTAGATGAAGCAATTTATTCATATTAGTATTTGCAATATTTTCTTAAGAAAACGTATCTAGTCATTAAATGTCATTTATAGAATGATGATATATCGACATATTTGATATCACTATATGACTTAGAAAACTATGGTTTATAAATATGAGTAAATTTAGTCACACATGACTTGGATATTTCATATGAAGAAAAAACATGAAATGAATGACACGAGAATGGATTCTCCATTGTAAAATGTAATATAAAGTGTAGTAACAAAATGTATCAAATGATTATATTTGGATGTCAGGTCTGACAACTATATGAAATCTTAATTTTTATAAAGTATAGTGTCATATCATGGTTTTCGTATATGATGCATATACGAAAAAGAATAGTTACAAATCAAATCACAATTTCATTGATCGAATGTTACAAATAATATGATATCGAATGTTACAAATAATATAATATCATACAAATCATATCACATATATGCATATTTTCAAAAGGATAATGTTTTATATCGAATGTTACAAATCATATCATATCATACAAATTATATCACATATTTATGCATATACCAAAAGGACAATGGCTGCTATATCGAATGTTACAAATTATATCACATATCTAATTACTCTAACCATATTCCGTAGTATAACCCGGGTAATATAAATGTATGAAATATAAAATGAAATATGGTTAGAATAATTAATGGAAGAGAGAGAATAATTCGGGTATATGCAATATGTGATATGATTTGTAACAAATGGATATATATATATATATATATACATAGATGTAAGACTGAAAATAAATACCAAAATGCCATTAATGAGGGTGCGCAAAAATTCCATCAGTCGATTTTTCAAGGATGCCTTTACTTTTAATAGTATAGATTATTATTAACTAATTATATCTGATATTTTTTATTTTATTATTAGTTATATCTGATATATTAATATTTAAAAAGTTAATAATAATAACTTGTATCAAGGCGGAAAAAAACGGTGCGTTTTGAGTGAGACAAAATAATAGGCGGTTTTTTCGTTCGACGACGGCTTGGCTATGGCGGATCCGCCGGATGTACAGCTATCTCCGTCGAGAGGAGGTACATCTCCGGAGGAGACGCAGGTTAGGATCGTGTTCAAGTGGAAAATCTGGGAAAAGATGGAGGAAATCGGGAATCGGAGTAGACTTTGGTTGAGGATGATGGATCTAAGGAGAAATCACTAGATGCTTCGGATCTGGCTGTTTCAAAAGAGGGATTGGCTAAAGGAAACTCGTTGGGCTCTCTGCATAAGGTTTTGGGGGACTCGAAGGGTTCGTGGGTTTGTGTGGTTCAGGGTCAAAAAATTCTGAGAAAATATGATGTTGAAGTCAAGATGCATGATGGGATTGGGTCTTAGTGGTTCCGGAGGAGATAACTAAAGATGTAGCGCCACTTTGGGATAATTTCTTGATTGGGAAATTTCTTGACACCACACCACACATTGCAAAGGTTCACGCTATTGTAAACAAGATATGGACGCTCAACGATAGAACAGAGAAGGTAGAGGTATTTGAAGTCAATGAAACAATGATGAAGTTTCGAATCTTGAACTCAGCGGATAAGAATAGGGTTTTGCGAAAAGGAATGTGGAACATTTCTGGTGTTCCAGCAGTGTTGACAAAGTGGTCTCCAGTGATCGAGAAAGAGAAGCCACCTGCTCAGTCTATTTCTATGTGGGTGCACTTTAAGAATGTTCCAGTGACGATGTTCTCTTGGCATGGATTAAGCTTTGTGACAAGTCCGCTTGGGAGACCTGCGAGGTTGCATCCGGAGACAGCTCATTGTCTAAATATTGAGGTGGCAAAGATTTTTGTGGAAATGGACCTAACAAAAGACTTACCAAAGAAGTTGAAGTGCAATATACAAGGAGAGGAACTTATGGTGGAGTACATCTATCCGTGACTGCCAAAAGAGTGTCCAAGGTGTGAGAAGTGGGGACATACTCTAAAGAGATGCCCACAAATGAATGAAGAAGTAAAAGAAACTTTGAATGAAGAGGTAAAAGAAGCTTCGACTGAAGAGTTGAATGGAATAAAGGAACAAGAGGAAGAGGAGAGCAGAGAGATTCAAAAAGAGAAGGAAACAGAGGATGAGACACAAGTTCAGATGTCGCATGATCATAATCATGTGGATAATATAAAGGAAGCGGAGATATCACCAGAAGTAGGAAGGTTAAGTGTAACAAGAAAAGAATTAGAGTGGTCAAAAGTCTCTCCAGGTAAGGCTAGCCGCTCTCCAAACACAAGACAAACTGAGCAAGAATCTGATCAAGCTTCCTTCTCAACCAAGTCTAGATACTCGGTTTTATCTCCTATGGATGAAGGAGAAGTTTCTGATACCGAGAAATTAGATGAGTCTGAAGTGGAATATGTAGAGAAGACAAAAGTGAAAGAAATAAGGGTCTCACGGCAGGTTCTACCTAGAGACTCAAAGATGAATCATCGATATTTGGGTGATAAAGGAGGTCAGAGAGCGAAGGACGTTGGTCCTAGCTATCTGAATAAGAAGAAATCCTGACGCTAATATGTCAGGTTTCTATTGAAATATTCATGGTTTCAGTAAAGCGTCTAAACACGAAGTAGTTAAAAATTGGGTACAAAAAAGAGGGTTTCAGTTTGGTTGTCTGATTGAAACTAGAGTTAAGGAAAATAAAGCTAAGAGATATTAATAAAGTGTTTCCTGGGTGGTCTTATATAGCGAATTATGATCACAATAGATTGGGAAGAATTTGGATTATATGGAATCAAAGAGTAAGAGTTATGCCTTGTTTTCAGAGTGAACAACTTATTACGGTTTCTATTCTGTTGGAGGGTATGTTGGATGAGTTTTATTGCTCTTTCGTGTATGGGTTGAATCTGGTGGAAGAGAGAAGAGAACTTTGGAGAGATCTCAAAGACCATCATGATTCTCCAATTATTAGGAAGAAGGCTTGGGTCATTCAAGGTAATTTTAATGAGATTCTCTCAGGCTTGGAGCATTCTTTATCTAATTCTACTCAAGAGTCAATGGTGATGAGAGAATTTCATGATACTGTTAAGCATTGCTGCTTATTGGATATGTCTTATCAGGGTCCAAAATTTACTTGGTCAAATAAAAGAGATAATGGTCTTATTTGCAAGAAGTTAGATCGCACTTTGGTTAATGAGGTTTGGCTTCTAAATTTTCCACTGTTTTATTGTGTCTTTGAATCTGGAGGTTGTTCGGATTATCTGAGGTGCATGGTTGTTATAAAAGCTGAGATGTTGAAACCAAGGAAGCCTTTTAAATTTGTGAATGCTCTTACTGATACTCCAGAGTTTTTCAGGCTGGTGGAGAGTTTTTGGTCTGGTACTGAGCGGTTATTTGTGACTACTTGAGCTCTTTTTCGTTTGTCTAAGAAGCTGTAAGCTTTGAAACCAATTCTGAAGAAGTTAGGAAAGGATAAGGTGGGCGATATTTTTAAGAGAACTAAAGAAGCTTATAAGATTCTTTGCATAGCTCAGACTAGAACTTTGGAGACTCCTAATCAGAGTAATATGGTGGATGAATCTATTGCGTATGGAAGATGGTCCATTCTATCTATGGTGGAGGAGAAGGTAATTAGCCAAAAGGAAAAAATTCATTGGCTGAGTGTTGGTGATGGAAATAACAAGTGTTTTCACAGAGCTGCTACAGTGAGAGAAGTTAGGAATTCTATCAGAGAAATAAAGAGGCTTGATGGTTCTATTGCGGACAATCAGGATGATATAAAGAGAGAGAGGTTGTGGATCATTTTCATAAGTTTCTTACTCATGTTCCTCATGAATATAGAGAGGTTCAGAGTGACGAATTGAAGAGTTTATTGAACTATGAATGCTCTATTGAAAATGGCAGAATGTTGGTTGGGGAAATTAAGGCTGAAGAGATTAGAAAGGTCTTGTTCTCTATGGAAGCAGATAAGTCTCCTGGTCATGATGGGTATACTAGTGAGTTTTTTCGAGCTACTTTGTCTATTACTGGCAGGGATTTTGTTATTGGGATTCAGTCTTTTTTTGAAAAGGATTTTCTTCCGAAAGGTATCAATTCCACTATTTTGGCACTCATACCAAAGAAGAATGATGCATCTCACATGAAGGATTATAGGCCAATATCATGCTGCAACGTTTTGTACAAGGTAATCTCAAAAATCCTTGATAACCGCATGAAAAGAATTCTCCCTCTTTTCATATCTCTGAATCAATTTGCCTTTGTTAGAGATCGTTTGCTTATGGAGAATGTACTCTTGGCTTCGGAATTGGTCAAGAGTTACCATAAAGATTAAGTTACAGAGAGATGTGCAGTAAAGATAGACATTTCAAAGGCGTTTGACTCTGTTCAGTGGTAATTTTTGCTTTCTATGTTGGAAGCTTTGAATTTCCCTGGAAAGTTTATTCTCTGGATTAAGAGATGTATAGAATTGACTTCTTTTTCTGTCCAAATAAATGGAGAGCTGGCTGGATACTTTAATAGTAAAAGAGGGTTGAGGCAGGGTTGTGCTCTTTCTCCATATCTCTTTGTGATATGTATGCAGGTGCTGTCCAAACTTCTAGATAAGACTGCAGTGGAAAAAAGAATTGGTTATCATCCGTATTGTGAGGATTTGAATTTGACTCACATATGTTTTGCTGATGATGTTCTTGTTTTCTCAGATGGGAAGAAGAGATCTATTGAGGGGATTTTAGGAGTTTTTCAGGAGTTTGCTAAGATCTTAGGTCTAAACATTAGCCTTGAAAAATCGACTTTGTTTTTGGCAGGTGTTAAGAGTGATGATAGTGCCTCCATTATGGAGCAATTTCCTTTTGAAACTGGTTCTCTCCCGGTCAGGTATCTCGGTCTCCCTTTGTTAACCAAAAAGATGAATGTTCAAGACTACTCTCCTCTGATTGGTATTATAAGAGCCTGTATTTCCTCTTGGACCGCAAGACACTTGTCTTTTGCAGAAAGACTTCAGCTCATCGGTTCAGTTATTTACAGCATCACCAATTTTTGGATGTCTGCATTTCGTCTTCCTAATCAATGCATCAAAGAGATTAATAGTACTTTCTCCGCCTTTCTCTGGTCGGGGCCTATTCTCTCTACGCAAAAAGCAAAAGTTGCTTGGTCAGATGTTTGTAAACCAAGAGATGAAGGAGGGTTGGGGTTGAGAAATTTTTTGGAAGCAAACAAAGTTTCTTGTCTGAAGTTAATCTGTAGAGTGTTATCTGCTAGATCTTCGTTATGGGTGAAGTGGATTTGGAAGTATCTTATACGGAAAGGATCATTTTGGAGTGTCAAAGAGAAGAGTACCTTAGGATCTTGGATGTGGAAGAAACTTTTGAGGCTGGGGCAAATGGCTGCTCATTTAACCAGGGTAGATGTTAGTAGTGGCTCTAATACTTCTTTTTGGTTTGATAAATTGTCACCTTTGGGTGTCCTTTTCGAGTTAACGGAGGGACGTGGGTGTTTGGAATTGGGCATCCCATTAAATGCCACGGTGGAGAAAGTTATCCAAAGTCACATAGCAAGAAGGCGCAGGGTGCTTACTTTACAACATATTGAAAATGACATTGCGAATCTGAAGAATATAGGTCTTACACGGCTGGATGATGTTCGATTGTGGAAGAGAGAAAATGGGGATAACATAGCGAATTTTGTTACTTCCCAAACTTGGAACATTAAAAGAGAGAAGAAGCAGAAGATATCATGGTCTAAAGGAGTCTGGTTCTCTGATGCTACTCCTAAGTTTTCTTGTTTTGGTCTGGCTTGTTATTCAAAATAGACTGACTAGTGGTGACAAGATCCTTAAGTGGAATCCACAAGCAGTCTCAACTTGTTGGCTTTGTAAAACTGCGCTAGAAATCTGCGATCATTTATTCTTTGAGTGTCCATATTCCAGTGAAGTATGGAGTGGCTTAAGTAATAACCTGGTTGGTAATGTGCAGTGTCAATGGCCTCGGGTTTTAAATACTCTTATCTATGGTTTACATGAGCGACTGGTGACTTTTATTTGGTGATAAAGCTTCCTAGTTGCTCTTTACGCGATTTGGTATGAGAGAAATGTTTGGAGAATAGGTGATTATGCTTTACCAGCTGCTTATCTTTTGGTGAGATTGGATAAGTTGGTAAGAAATAGAATTACCTCTCTAAGATATAAGAATGAGGATAAGTATGAAAAAGCAATGGCGATCTGGTTTAGAAGAAGCTGATTGAGAGTGTTAAGCTTTGATGGGTTTCTTTTGGTATTCTTTTGAGCTGTTGTCTTCGTTTTGTGTTTCTGCTTTGCGTGATGCTGGATGTTGTTGGAGTTGGTTCAGTAGCTTATGGCTGCTGGTGATGTTTGTTGGTTGGTTGTATCTTTACACCTTCCAAACCATAAGATTATTATTCTTTTTCCTCTTTAAAGGTTTGCCCCATTTGGTTTTACTTTAAAGAAGTTTTAATGAGAATAATGTTATGGTCATTCCAATTCTAATTTGTTTCACATGGTTAAAATTGAGGGGAGGTGTTTAATGTTTGTGTCCCTCTTTGTTTCTCTTCTGGTTTTGTTTCTTTTGGATTGGTATGTCACAATATATAGCTGATGTTCTTTTTGTGTAACAATGTTTTTTTGGTTGAATAAAATTTAAAATTTTTTCAAAAAAAGATATATTAATATTTATACATAAAATAATTTTAATAATATTTCACTTTTATATTAATAATATTATATGTAATATATATATTCATAAATTATACATAAAATATTTAGTTTATGTATTATTTTAGAATTTTTGTTTTTTTTTTTAATTTTTTAATTATTTTTACAGATCAGAATCCGGATATCCGCGGATATCACAATATC
>CAKOAT010178155.1:24148-59211 GCA_932364175.1 Eruca vesicaria subsp. sativa
CCACCCACCCACCCCAAAAAAAAAACAAAAAAGAAAACAAACCCTAAATTCCCCAATTCCCGTCACTCACCATCGACAACCCGCAGAATCTCAGGTTTTCGTGATCGTGAACTTGCTCTAATGGCAGACGATAATTCTGCTTCAGGTCTTGTTCCTCATATTGGTAGATTAGAGTTGTAAATTCTGTTTTTTTCTTGCTCATTTTTTTATTCGTATGTTTTCAGGTAGTAAAAGAAGCTTCGAAGACAATGAAAATGATATCTCCGGGTCAAAGAAGGTATTTTATTTTTTTGTGATCATAAGAAGTTCGAAACCTGCTTTTACTTTCTCTTAGTTCAATTTTTTTTTGCTCACTACTGTTGATATTCTGCATTGACTCCATAGTCATTTCTAACGTGTTTGCATTCTCTAATGTAACATTACCCTGTTTGTCATCATCACCCTTCAGGGTTGTAGGAGAGGGGATGAAGAAGGTGTTGCTGCAGCTGCGATGATTGTGTCACTCAGAGAGAGGTTTTGTATCCATTTCCCTCTCTCGATGCTTATTTTGTGTGAAGCAGAAAAGTGTATGTATAAACTTTAACCTGCTTTTGCTTTCTCTCAATGGCAGTCTTCGGAACTGCGAAGATAAGCTTGCTTCATGTCAAGTATTGTTTTTATTCTTTTAATCTGTTTTTATTTTATTTCTTTTATTACATTAGTGTTTTGTTGTTGTTGTTCTTGTTGTCTCGTCTGACTTGTTTTGTTTGGTCAGAGTGAGCTTGAATCAGCAAAAACAGAGAATGATAAGTGGAACTCAGCTTTCAAGAAAGAGTCCTTTGTACCTGCTACAAAATCTCCTGGTTAGCCTTCTTCTTTCAATCTTATTGGTTTTCACTTTATTGCTAAACTCTTTTGATATTCACTACAATGAAACTGTTTTCTTCAGAACCTGGGTTTGTGATTGACTACATCCAAACCCTAAGATCTTCCGAGAAGTCTCTGAAAGAAGAGGTTGGTATTTGGCTAAATAAGTGTGTTTTTTTATCTATATGTACCAAGATCTTATGTCCGAACAATTTTGATGGTTATTTCGTTATCTTTTCAGTTAGAAATTGCACAAATGAAGGTAAAAGTCTCAACGAATCATATCCCTTACCGCTTGTTTTCCACCCTCATTGTTTTTCCTGACCATAACATGGAGACAATTGTCGTCGCTAAAGATAGTGTTTGGATTTGTATCTGTAGTTAGCTATCCGTGATCTCAAATCTCAACTCAAGCCTGCGTCAATGAAGGTATATAATTCCCATTGCTTTCATTATTGTGAAAGTTACACAACTAGGCCAACAAGCTAGTTGTGGAAGCTTGTCCAAGCTATAGTGTTCCTTTGAGGATGGTCATTCTCGACCTTGATTCTTGTAAGTGGGAATCTTTTTCCTTGTAACCCTTTTCCTGGTCTATGTTTGCAGGCAGATGTGAATCAAGCAGTCGACAGCAAGCAGCAAGGATCGACCCATGCCGGTCCCTCACAAGGAGAAATCCTTAGGGATGATAAGCAGGAGTAATCTTATATTTTTCCATTTTTATTTTTATTTGAACTATTTGCAGTTTATTGAGTCTGCTACCGTTCCTGCTTTATCTTCTTCTAGGGAACCGGACATTGAGTCTCTAAAGATGATCATCGAAGATCAAGTTCGCGTGATTCAGACGCAGAATAGTCAGATTCAGACAATGAGTAGCCAGTTTCAGACAATGAGTAGTCAGTTTCAGACGCAGAGTAGTCAGATGCAGACGCAGAATAGTCTGTTTAAGAGGTTTGATACCTTTTTTGACTACCTTGCTGCGAAGGATCCACAGTTGGCAATCCTTCTTCGTAGCACCACCTTGGGTTCCAAGAACAATCAGTCTGCAACAGTGAACGATCAGGCCGCAAACAATGACTCCAGCACCGTTTAGTTTTATTATTAATGTTTATTTCAAACAATATTTTAATGTTTTTAAAATTTGTAAGGATTTTTCTTATTTATAATATCAGTTTTAGTTATAATTTCTTATTTTTATGCTATAGTGTTCCTTTGATGATTGTCTCTCTCGCCCTTGGTTCATGTAAGATAGACAGTTTTTCCTTGTAAACCTTTTCATGCTCTATTTTTGTTTTTGTTTTTGTCAATATTTTTTGTTTAAAAATGATATCAATTTAAATGCATGATAACTAGTATAAAGATAGTTAAATTGTTTTAGTAAAAGAGTGGTAGAATATAAGAACAATTTTACATTCCCTTGGTATATTACGGATTGTGTACTGGATTTTAGTTAAATTTTCATTTATCGTTTAAAGTTAATTTTGTCATTTAATTTTCATCAAATATAAAAGTATTTTAAAAAATATATCTATACTATTATATAAGAAATAAATTTGCTTAGATGTCAACTACACCTTGATTTTAGGTAAATTTATTTATTTATCTTATTTAAATAATTTCATATACAATTTATTATTGAATAAAAACGAATTTATATTAATAATATTATATTTTTGAAAACATGTTAATTATTTTGTATTAAATTGTAATCTTAAAAATATATTTATCTATTATAAAAATATATTATAATTTTTAATAATATTATGAATAACTTATCATATAGTAAAACGAATTTCTATTAATAATATTATAATTTTTGAAAATAAGATAATTCTTATGTATTATATTGTTATCTTTAAAATATATTTTTATCAAAGAAATTAAAAATTAAAGTTAAAATATTAATAGTCAAATATAAAGAACGCAATGCTGATTTATCAACTTCTCCATAGTTTTATATTTTGCTTATTTATCATATTTAAATAATTTCATATATAATTTATTAAATAATAAAACGAATGTATACTAATAATACTAGATTTAAAAAATAAGATAATTTTTATGCATTAGATTGTTATCTTGAACATATATTTTCTATTAGAAAATTTAAGTGAATTATCTGATTTGTAATTTCTCAATGATTTAGATAATTTTGAATATTTTTCATATTTTTATTAATTTCATATAAAATTTATTATAAAATTAAAAAACAAATTTATATTAAAAATTATATTTTGAGAAAATAAAATATTTCTTATGTATTATAGTGTTATCTTAAAAATATATATTTTGATTATAGAAATAAAAAATTAAGATAGAAAAAATTATAATTAAAATAAATTAAAAGCAACACATTTGTAAAAATATATTTTTAAAAATATTTTGTTATCTGAGTGTTGTCATTTATAATTAATTTTAATACATAAATGATAACTTATTATATTGGTTTGAATTAATAAAATATAGACTAATAATAAATTATACGAAAATTATGGCTGCATGTTCGGGCAAAACACTTAGTGTATATATATATATATATATAAGTATTTAAATATTTAAAATAAATAACTAAAAGACACTTATATATATATTCAGAAAATAATATTTCAATATTTAAAAACTATAGAAAATACATATTTTCTTTATTATAACAAAATATTTTCAGATATAAATTTTGAATAATTAATATATTCTTAATCAACATTAAACTATTATTATCTATTAATATTAGTTCAGTTTAATGAATGAAAGATATATGTATATATAATAAATCTTGTTTAATTATTACACCATAAAATTAATATAGTTAAATAACTTAAGATATATACATTATTTATAAAATAACAATAAGTAATTATAACAAAAGATAAATAAAATTCAAGAATTTTATAATACTTTGCTTTTAAAACAATATTGGAAAGGAAACATTTAAATTACTAATTATTAGTTTGTAAAATATCAAAAACATAAAATAATATTTATCTCATCTAATTTTATGTATTTTTTATTTTCTAGCTATGTTCTTACAACATTTTTACGGATTGTTTTACCAAACATGCAAAATATATAACAAACACAAGGCAAATTCAACGAACACAATAGATCTATTTAAAAACTCTAAAAATAAATTTTGCAATGCAATATGGGTTAAGAGTATGGACATTATAAGAAAAGAGTGGAATGCTTCACTCAAATTGTAGCACAAGAATAAATGATATCATTTTACATTATAATTTTTTTTTTGTTTTAGATTATTAAAATTATAATTAAATTAAGTGCAATAAGGATAAATAAATAAATTATCATATTTTAAAGGCGCATTAAAATTATACATATTATATATAAATCTATTTTTATTAAACAGTTTTCACAATAAAAATTATCTTATACACTTTGGAAACAGAGATCAAAATTTAGTAAAGTATAAGAAATGTTGTGTTACCCTTTTGATTTGAAACATTTAGCCCTGAAAACGAAGAATCTACTATATAGAACAATCAGTTGATAAAAAGTTAATCTAACAGTTTATTTTTAATTATGATTTAAAAGAATAGGTACATTGTTCATATTTTTTATTTTTTTCTAAAATAAGTGGAAAAAAAAGCGGAATCATCATCCGGCAGAGAGGCTTAAGATAAGGGGATCCTTTGTCTCCTTATCTATTTATTATGTGTACAGAGGCTTTAATTATCAATATTAAAAAGGCAGAGAGACATAAGCGATTAACAAGGATGAAGGTTGCTAGAGTGTGTCTACCAATTTCTCATCTTCTTTTTGCGGATGATAGTCTTTTCTTTTACAGACGCAACCAGAGGAGTGTCAAACCATACTCACCATACTAAAGAAATATGAGGCTATTTTGGGTCAATTAATAAACTTCCAGAAGTCTTCAATTCAGTTTGGTCATAGGATTGAAGAAGAAAACAGACAAGTGCTAAGGGATATTTTAGGAATTCAGAATATAGGAGGAATGAGATCATATCTAGGCCTACCAGAAAGTCTGGGCGGATCTAAGATACATGTATTTGGATTTGTCCAGGAAAGATTAAATAAGAGGATCAATGGATGGACATTTAGGTTTTTAACCAAGAGCGGGAAAGAAGTGATTATGAAATCGGTGGTTACAGCGTTACCAAATCATGTGATGTCCTATTATCGGTTACCAAAGACAACCACAAAGAAACTTACAAGTGCGGTAGCACAATTTTGGTGGAGCCTTGGGGATAAGTACAAGAGGAATGCATTGGAAATCATGGGATAAATTATGCCTAGATAAGGATAAAGGAGGTTTGGGTTTTAAGGACCTCGAGGATTTCAATACGGCAATGCTAGGCAAAAAATTATGGCGCCTTATTGAGAAACCAAATACCTTGTTTTCTCGTGTCTTCAAAGGTCGGTATTATAGGAATGCGTCACCCCTTGACCGATCCGATCATATTCTCCGTCATATGGCTGGAGGAGTATGATCTCAGCTAGATCTCTGGTTAGCAAAGGACTTATCAAACGGGTGGGATCAGGATCTTCTATCTCGGTATGGAATGATCCATGGCTCACAACCACTCGCCCGAGACCAGCAAATAAAAACAACCAACATTTTTATCTGGAACTCACAGTGGATTCTCTCATCAATACAGATATGCGGACTTGGAACATGCCGGTTATTCGAGCTTTAGTGGACCCTCAGGACGTCCAAATAATAGCACGCATTCCACTTAGTAGGACACAAATGGAAGATAGGGATGGATGTCATTTCACCAAGAACGGAAAATATACAGTTAAGTTAGGATATCAGCTTGAAAGGGTGTACCCGGATAGGGAAAGGCCAATTGAGGTTCATGGACCTACAATGGATGCTTTAAAAGCATTTTGCTGGAAGGTAAGGTGTCCTCCTAAGATATAACATTTTCTATGGCAATTGATCTCGGGTTGTATTGCTGTTAAGAAGAATCTCCAGGCACGAGTGATACGTGGAGATATAGGTTGTGACAGATGTAGTGCTGCAGAAGAATCGGTTAACCATGTTTTCTTTGAATGTCCACCAGCACGACAAATTTGGGCATTGTCAAAGATCCTTTTGAACCCGGTAACTTTCCCTACCGGGTCTCTGTTCACGAATATGGACCATTTATTTTGGCAAATTATTCCTAAAATGGATGATCATCATTATGCATGGATATTGTGGTACATTTGGAAAGGACGCAATAGCAAAAAATTTAGTAACTTGGATGTTGATCTGAAGGACACACTCACATTGGCGGAGACGGAATCCACTCTATGGGAGGAGGCCCAACTTAGACTATCTCAAACCAAAATACAGGTAGTGGTAGCCGAGACCATACCGACCATACCAGGGCGTTGGTGTTTTATTGATGGTTCGTGGAAAGATAAGGACGTGTTTGATGGTCATGGTTGGTATAGCACCCTGGAAGGTTTTGTGGGTTTAATGGGGGTAAGGAATGTTAGGGCCAGTCTATCATCTCTTCATGCAGAGGTGGAGGCGCTTATTTGGGAAATGGAAAGTATGAGGAATTTGCGTCAATATCCTGTGACTTTTGCAACAGCTGTTCTCAATTGGTGAAGATAGTTTCGGAACCTGAAGAATGGCCAGCCTTTGCAAATAATCTGGCAGATATCAAGACGCTTCAAAAGAGTTTCCATAGCTTGGCAATCATCTATGTACCAAGAACACTGAATTCACATGTGGACTGTCTAGCACGCAGTGCCAGGAAAGAATCGTCTTTCGTTGTTCACATGGATACATAGCTACCGTTTTGGTTCGGAGAATCTACTTCAGTTTTTGTTAGTTGATGTCAAAAGAAAAAAAAAAATAATAATAATAAGCGGAGATTCTGTATTATATATGGCGATAGTAATATATAATTTACCTTTTAATTTAAGCGTGTTACCACAATATTTTATAATAACATAAGGTTCAAATTTGTAACATAAAATAGCCCATGCAGAACAATACAGTTTATTTTATTCATTAGACATTAATCATGTATGATTCAACTTAGGCATGGGCGTTTGGGGACCCCGTCGGATTCGGTTCGGTTGATTTCGGTTTTCAGATTTTCGGTACCATGTTCATAAGTCCCGTTCGGATTTTACCAATTATCGGGTCGGGTTCACTTTGGTTCTTCTGAGTTCGGTTCGGGATCGGGTTATAACCAATGTATAAAATCGTTCAAAAATATTTTTTTAAACTTAAAAAATTGTTAAAAAAAATTCTCAAAATATTTAAATTATTCACAAAACTAACTGAAAACAAGCCAAACTACACAAATTAGTTAAAAGTTATTTAAAATAACAAATAAAATAAACTATTAAAATTTAAAATATTCTAAAACATCTAAATTCTTTTAACATATATAAAAATAGTAACATATTTCACTAATTTCGGATATAGTCGGATCCAAGTTTAGATTTCGGTTCGGTTTGGGTTATACCTATACTCCAAAGTACTAAGCTCTCAAATCCCGTTCGGATATTCTTATATAACGGTTCGGATCCGGTTTCGGTATTTTCGGTTCGGGTTAGGATAGGGAATTCGGTTTGGGGTAAAAACGCCCAGACCTAATTCAACCAGATGGCATGTGAAAGATTATATGACTTTTAGAACAAAAACAATATTTAACTAACCATATAATAAACTAACCATATATTAATACCCAACCTAGATAGACATTTATTGTGTTAAACTAACTTATTATACATTTGCCGATTCTATAGTTTTATAAGATAATAAATATTTGTAGATTTATAATTTTATTTTTAAAATATGGATACCCTTTCAATTCATAATCCGATTTATTTTGGTTTTATTCTTTACAGAGCAATATAATTTAATTATTTAGTTGTCATAACAAAAAAATAATTGGTTATTTATGAATTAAGTTTTGGTTTAGTTTTTTTCGAAAATTTTGTTCAAATCTATACAATATCTTATATAGAAATTAATATAAATAACCATTCCGGTCTATTTGGATCGGACCGTTTGTTTTTTAAATTGGTTGTATAGGTTTGAACAAATACTTCTAAAAAAACAATAAAAAATAGTTGTATCGAATATTTGATAGGTTAATTAGAAAACCAAATACATGAATCAAACTAAAAGGATAAATATCATTTCATTGTACAAAACCTTATAATTTGAGGTTGGTATTAGAGTACATGAGACCTTATATTTGAGATTTTATGGTTGATCTTAGAAATGCTCTCAGGAAATTATAGCCGATTTATTTAGCTATGATATTTACATTTTTAGTTTGATTCATTTGGTTTTATAATTAACATATCAAACATTTGATACAACTATTTTTTATTATTTTCTATTTTTACCAACAATAAAAAAAAATTAAAATTGAGAAAAATATTCAGTTAATATAAGATGAGCAAAATTTTAACACTATTCAAATGTTTTTAACAAATAGTTTATTCAGTTTATATACTATTATAAAATATGAGAATCACTTTTTAAAAAATATACCTTCTATACACTATTTTATAGTATTAAAATTCATTGAAAAAACACTATCTTATATAGGAGTTCATTTAAATATGCAACTTGACATATTTAATATAATTACAAAAAAGCATATTAAATCAAAATAATATTAACTAAAAATATATTATGAAAAACTCAAATATAAATTTAAATTTAGAAAAAAATAAAACACAAAATATAAAATGTCGGATTAGAATCTAGTTTACATAAGTAAAACAAAAAGAAAAAAAGACGTCCAGACCGTGAACCCGGTTGACACAGTTCTCTCCTCTTTTCCCCAAACCATAAAAATAAATAACCCTATAATTCCCAAATTCACGTCGTTCTCCGCTGCCGCCTCTCGTCAGTCACTCACCATCGAGAGAGATCTCAGGTTTTGGTTTGGTGAACTTTCTCGCTCAAATGGAAGACGATCATTCCGCTTCAAATGCAACCAAAGCGTCAGGTCACATTGATGCTTTTCTTTTAGGGGGTAGATCGGAGTTTTAATTTTGTATTCTCATTCTTCATCCGTATGTTTTCACTTTCAGGTAGTAAAAGAAGTTTAGATGATGATGAAAATGGTATCTCCAAGTCAAAGAAGGTAAACTTTTGTGATCAAAAGAAGCTTAAAAACCCTTTGGATTCGATGCAAACTCAATTTTAGTTTTAGCTTGACCAGTGATGATGATTATACTCTGCATGTTCTGTTTCCGTACATGTTTGCATTCTCTATGTAACTTGGGGAGTGTACTGTTTCTCTCTCACATTGTTCACTATAAGTATATGATGTAGTGAGAAACTCGTTGTTTGTTAGTGCTGCACTTGCACGAAAGGGGATGAAGAAGGTGTTGCAGCTGCCGCGATGATTGTGTCACTCACAGAGAGGTTCCGTATCCCATTCCCTTTCTTGATGCTTATTTTTTTGTGGTCGGAAGCAGAAAAGTGTTTGCTCTCATGTATAAAATTAACCTGCTTTTGCTTTCTCTCTCTGTGGCAGTCTTCAGAGCTGTAAAGATGAGCTTGCTTCATGTCAAGTATGGTTACTAATCCTTAAATCTGTTGTTTTTTAAATAAAAAAATCTATTTCTTTACTACATTAATGTTCCTTGTTGTTGTTGTTGTCTGACTTATTTTTGTTTGGTCAGAGTGAGCTTGAATCAGCAAAAGCAGAGATTGATAAGTGGAACTCAGCGTTTAAGAAAGAGGCCTTTGTACCCGCTAGAAAAACCCCTGGTTAGCCTTCTCCATTCAATCTTGTCTCTTTGCTCTTTCTTGAATTACCCTTTTGTTTTGGCAATCCCCACAATGATTCTGTTCTCTTTCAGAACCTGAACTTGTGATTGACTACATCCAAACTTTAAGATCTTCCGAGAAGTCTTTGAAAGAAGAGGTTGGCATTATTGACTGATAATTTTATTAATATGTACAAAGATGTCTTTATGTCCGAACAAGTTCTAATGCTTGCTTCTCTCTCATTTTCAGTTGGAAATTGCACAAATGAAGGTAAAAGTCTCAACGAATCATATCTCCTTAACCGCATATTTCCACCCTCGTTGTTTTTTCTTGACGATTACATGGAGACAACTCTCGCTAAACATAATGTTTTTGGATTTGTATTTATAGCTAGCTATCCGTGATCTCAAATCTCAACTCAAGCCAGAGTCAATGAAAAAGGTATACAATCCCCACCTCCTAAACGTTGAAGCAACTTGAACTATTCTAGGCATATGCTATAGTGTTCCTTTGAGGGTTGTCATTCTCGACCTTGTAAACCCTTTTACCCTGGTCTCTGGTTGCAGACAGATGAGGATCCACAAGTCGACAGCGAGCAGCAAGGATCGAACCCCTCAGGCACCGCACATATCGCATATCTCGAGGTAATCAGCTGTAAAATCAACTGTTGTTCTGATTTTACTTATAAATACCCTTTAATATACAGCTGTTTCGATTTTTTGAAGTGTGAGTTGCGGGCAGCAAATATGGAGATCGCAGAGTTGAGGGAGGTTCAGGGCGTGAGGATGGACGCAGTGGAGGAAGCGCAGGCCACGCAAGCTAAGGAGGTCGAGTTACTTAAGAACATGCTGGCACTACAAAAATCCCAAAGCTTGGTTCTTACGGCCGCACTTGAGCATGTTGATGTGCAGAATAAGTAATCGAGATTCTCGCATTTTAGTTTTAGTTGGAACTAAATGTAATCGAAGGAAACATAATAATTATCTGTAATCACGGATTAACTGAAAACAGTTTAATGTTATGCTACCAAATCATGGACACGAAATCGAACTTAAACGAACAAATCCCTCAAACCAAATGTGAACATTTCTATACAGTAAAAAACTCTATATAATAATAACTTGATTTTGATAAGTGTTTGAAAAGTGCGGAAATGTTTGAAAAGTGCGGAAATTTTTTATGATTAAAAATTTATGTAATTAGGTTTTCTTTTAATTTAAAGAATGTTTTGGGATAAAATCAGTTTACCAAAATTTGTGGTGATGATTGTTATTCATTAAGTTTTAGTTTCAGCTTTTATTTTTAGATTTTGTTTTAGATTTTGGTTTTTGGTTTTTGGTTTTTAGTTTTTAAGTTTATATTTTTGATTTTCAGCTTTTGGTTTGGGTTTTTAATTTTAGACCCACTGAGTTAGTTTGAACTGATATTACTAATAAACAAATCTCAAATAATCGAGCATCTGATTTAAAACTGAAAAGATGACAAAAACTTTTTAAAAGAAATTTGTAATAGTTTATTTTGTAAATAAATAAAAGCAAAATAATATAACCTGATTTTTTCAGTTTTTGGTTTTGGATTTTAGGTTTTAGATTTGGTTTTTTTTTTTACATTTTTTTTAAAATCAGTAAATTATTTAAGAGAAATAAAACAATAAATTATTTAAAAGTTATCATTGAAATTTATCAAAACAAAGTGATTGTTATTTAAAATAAAAAAAAATACATTAACATATTTTAAAGTACATGTTAAATAAATGATTAATAATAGACAATTTTGTTTTGTTTAAAAATATTAAATACCTTTTGCGCTTGAAAATAATAACTGATTTTTTGCTCCATTAAGATGGAAAGTTTATTTAATGTTTTTTGGAGTTTTTCTTTAATAGTAAGCCCAAAAACCAAACCATATAATTTGTTTGAAAAACAAAAGTAAGCCCAAGACTATATCCCATAAATAACCATCGGTTTAATTTAAGTAATTCAGTTCAATTAACTATATGACTTGTATTATTTGTAACATTCTAGAAATAGTCCAAACCATGGTATTGAGTTTCTTTTGGTATATTGAGCAAATTTGCTTTAGATTAATTACATAATATCCTGATAAATTTATTAGAAAACTCATTGTAACATTATGCAGAATATAAATGGTTAAAACATTATAATTGTTTCATTTAAATCTGGAAACATAATATAAATTGAAGCAAAAAAAAATCAAAACAAGAATTATATATGAACTATTATTTTATACTATTAATAGAACTGTATGTTTAAATATCATCTTAAATATAAAATTATAAAATATTTAACTAGTTTAATTAAAATAAAAATTAAAATAATGTATTAATTTATAGTAATATTTTTCAATTTATCCTCAATGTTAATTTATTTATTTTGCTTTAAATCACAAAAAATTGCAAATGAGAAAACGTTTCCAGAGCGTGACCGGGTCGACCCAATCCACTCTCCTTCCCACAAACAAACAAACCCCTAAAATTCTCAACTCCCGTATCCGTCGCCCTCCCTCGTTACAGTCCGATTCGACCTCTCCGTCACTCCAACATCGGCAAATCTCAGGTCTTATTGGGGCTGTGTGGGCTAATGGAGTTTTCCTTACAAGACGACGACTTTGACGGTGATTTCTCCGCTACTAATGCCACCAGAGCTTCAGGTCTCACATTAATTGATTCGCGATGTTTTATTGTCGTCGAAATTGATTTTTTTTTTCGTTCTAATTATTCATCCGTATATTTGCAGGTAGTAAAAGAAGCTTCGGTGATCTTGAAGACGATGAAGATGATATCTTCGGTTCCAAAAAGGTACTCTCTGCCTTTTCGTAATCGTAACAACCATTTAAAACGTTTTGGATTCCTTATAATTTCATTCTTCTTCAATTTCATCAATGATGGGATTGCTCCTGAATGTATATACTTGCCTCGTGATTTTGCTATATAGAATATATATTACTATGAATGTATATACACTATCCTCGATATGATCACCATTTTAATTCTCTCTGTCTCATTTATACTTCGGTTTGGTTATAAATATGCTGTTTTGTGACCATCCAGGGTCGTACGAAAGCGGAGGAAACTGCTCCTGGTGTTGCCACTGGCATGATTCTGTCACTCCGTGAGAGGTTTCTTTAATCTAATGCCATCTTATCTCATTTTTTTTGTTGAAAAAGAAAGGATATAATGTTTGGTTTGAATGTTTAGTAGTCAGTAGTTTTAACCCTCATTTTTCCTCTCTCTATGGCAGTCTTCAGAACTGTAAGGATGATCTTGCTTCATCTCAGGTATTGCTGTTCTTGATCTCTTATCTATGTATTTCTCTACTGTTTCTTTTCATTATCTCACTTTTTTTTTTTTTTTTTTGTATCTAACAATCATCTTTTTGATCAGAATGAGCTTGAATCAGCAAAAGCAGAGATCCTCAAATGGAAATCAGCGTTTCAGAACGAGTCTTTTGTACCAGCTGGAAAATCTCCTGGTTAGCCTCCGCCATTCAATGTTGGTTTCTATATGTGATGCTAACCCTTGACACTTCCCAATGAGTTTTATTTTCTTCTTTCAGAACCTAGATTTTTGATTGACTACATCCAAAATGTAAAATCTTCTGAGAGATCTTTGAAAGAACAGGTCGGTATTTAGCAATAAAGCTCGGTGTATTTTTTATCAGTTGTCTCTTCACAGGTTCTGATGGTTTATTTTCTCATTTCAGTTGGAAATTGCAAAGAGAAAAGAAGCTTCATACATTGTACAATATGCCAAACGGGAACAGGAAATGGCAGAATTGAAGGTAAAATCTCAAGGAACTCATTTACCCACCACTTGTTTTCGTGTCTGACTCCCTCATTACTTGTTACATGTTTTTTAATAGAATACGTCTCTAAATAATCTTGGATTTTTATTTTATTTCTAGTCTGCTGTTCGTGATTTGAAATCTCAGCTCAAGCCGGCGTCAATGCAGGTATACATTTCTCCCAAATTATTATAAGTTATACACAATTGGGTCGGCAAAATAACTCACGAAAGCTAGTTGTTGATAACGCATGTTTTCTCAGTTTTCTCTAGTCTGAATACGATAATAAGCGCATGTTTATTATGCGCCTTTTTCTTGGCATCTAATTGTTTATAATTGCTAGTCATCTAGCAGCTCGTCATGATCAGATAACATTGTGGTTAAATTATTCTGGTTTAAACTAATGTAGGCCAGGAGGCTGTTACTAGATCCAGCAATTCATGAAGAATTTTCACGTTTGAAGGTGTGTGCACCTTACTCCTTTTCTGCCGTCCATTACTATCGACCCTTAGAAGAGTCTAATTATTTGTAAGATAATTCAATAGACGATTCCAAACTAAACAAAGTTTTATTTGAGTTATAAAAGATGTGTCCTTAAATACTTAGCTGGCACTGTCTTCTTATATGGAGATTTATGGTACAAAGTGAATTTGTTGTTTTTCTCTCTAGGCTTTAGATACACTTAGTCAGTTAAAACCACACAGCTTTAATTTTTCTATTAGTTACAATGAAGGATGATGAGTACAGACATGAAATTCTACTTCATGTTTCTTGTTTATGTTGTACGACAGAATCTAATTGAGGAAAAAGACAAGAAGGTCAAGGAACTCCAGGATAGTCTTACAGCATTTACTTTTACCCCTCTGAGTTTAAAGGGAAAGATGCTTATGGAAAAGTGCAAAACCCTGCAAGAGGAAAACGAGGAGATTGGTCACCAAGCTGCTGAAGGAAAGGTAATGTAGCTTGTGCTGTTCTAATTCTTCATTTTGTGATTTGTTTGGATTATAGAGAAACAATTCTCTGGGAAGCGTGAGAAACTGATGATGGTTTCCTATGTATACTGTTGGGTGATAGATTCATGAACTAGCAATGAAGCTTTCAATGCAGAAGTCTCAAAACGCGGAACTCAGAAAGCAGTTTGAAGGTAAGTCGTATGTTGATATTAGGTTTCGCAAAAAAAGTATACAGATGGGATATGGATTGAGAATATTTTTGTGAAATGGTAGGACTGTACAAACACATGGAAGAACTAACTAATGATGTTGAGAGATCAAATGAAACGGTATTGATCCTGTTTTTTTATCTGAATTGGTTTTTGGAAAGAGACAAAGCTTATGATGATGGTGATGATGATATTTTCAGGTGATAATATTGCAAGATAAATTGGAAGAGAAAGACAAGGAGCTAGAGAGAGTAAAGAAAGGGATGGAGGTTATGTCTGATGTTGGTGAAAAGAAAAATGATGAAGATCCAAAAGAAACTGATGATGGAGACGAATTCTCAGCTATCCAAAAAGTGTTGCAATGCGAAAGTTAATTGCAGTTGTATTCATTCACCGTCCACATGCTATATTGTTCAAGAGTTTTCTGATAAATGTCAAAGCATGAAAACCTTAGTTTCCATTAGCAAAGGCTTTTATCTTTTTCTTTTTGAACAAAAGGCTTTTACCCTTCTTTTTTGGACTTTTCACTGAAAGCCCCAAAGCAAATAAGATACACACAATCCAAGATAGTAGAAATAAGATGTAGAGTTTATTTCAAGTGTAATAAAGGGTCTTACATAGAATTCTGACAAACCCCAAATGTTTACAATGATACTAGTGTACACATTAGGCTTTCCGACTCACAACACACACTGCCCACAGTAGTTGACACAAACACAAATGGCTGCTCAAAAGACACTAAGTTAAAGAGATTGATCGCTACACACAACTGAAGAAGACCCAATAATACAGTAGAAGATAGTAGTGGCTAACGATAGATGATATGATGTGGAATCAACTGGACCACACATGAACAAAGCCGTGTCTGTTTCCTGTGTATATCTCATTGCGTTCTTCGTCATAGAATAGAGCCGTTATGTCCTCTAAAGCTTCAGCTACAGCGTTTCTTCTTTGCTTTGAGTTATTCCCCAAAGAACTGCTGCTACTGCTCTCATCTTCTTTTGGAGGTGCACTGCTTGGTGTTATCTTAGCTAAGCATTTCCCAGTCAATATATTGCTGATATTGATTGATCCCGCTGCACCGTTTTATAAACCAATCAGTGAGACTCGTTGGTAAAAAGGGTGTATTTAAGATGAGATTATTGTATTTTACCATTTCCTTCTATCCACTGATCTTCTGTATCTGCTTTGCAGTATGAGATGATCAGATCTTGATCACTTGTTATGTAGATATTGTTTGTGTTACAGTCCGGATGCCAAAGAAGATGATCCTCGAACGAAGTCACGAGCTCTCCGCGGAAATTCCACACAGATACGTTCCGGTTCCTGAAAGTTAGAAACAGCTGGTTCTCGTATAGAAATATGAACGCAGATGGTGTCATGAACTCAGCTCTACTAACTTCCATTAGTTCAGCATTTCTAACCTGCGTTTACAAGTAAGAAAAAAAAACCCTTTGTAAAACAGACTCTAAAGAGATTGATAAAAATAAAAACTTACGTCAAGAATTTGGAGATTTTCATTCTCTTGCTTAACAAGAAGTTTCTCATTGAATTGTTCAATGAAATCGACTTTCTTGTTCCGGTGAAGCAAATGATTGAAGGACTTGAGAACTGTGCCATCTTCTATCGACAGAATCTTCAAAGGAACGTGACTTGTAGCTCTCTTGAAGATCAGTAACATTATCCCTGGACTGAAGCGCATGAAAAGAAGACAAGAGTTAAAAGGTACATATAACTAAGCCACGAGTCTTTCAACTTGCTCAATGTTTATAAACAGGGAACATAAAAAAAGAGTTAAAGACAAATTGAGAAAGGTTACCTGATTTTAATTTCTTGAACATGCTTATCTGATATCGAATATAGCATGGTATAGTTTTTCAAATCAAAAACCTTGTACACACTGCAGAAACAGCTATTAAGCTCAGATGATATGATCACATAAAAATTTGTGTAGCCAAGATCAGAAACTAATCAACCTGTCCTGTGCAGAATACGTAAGCACCTTCCCATTGACATCATCAAACTCTACAAAACCAGGCCACTTCAATGACTCAGACTCAAAAAGAGCAAACCCAGCATCTGGCTGACCTCTCAGAATATACCTAGTAAGTTGAACATCACCAAAAGAAACATTAGTCCGCATACCACCAGAAAGATAAGACACTGATAAGGGAGAAGACAGACATACTCAATCCTAGTGGATCTGCATTTCAAAGAGCTGAAGTTGTCTGAAGCATAAACAGAAACAGTGATGAGAGAATCATTGTTCTTATTGTAGAACAAGCTCCGTATTACTTCGTCAGGACTCACATTCAGAAAACATATCCGTCTATTCGTCTCTGCAAATTAAAAAAAAAACATAATGTAAATTCGTGTCTCAAAGGTGAAAGCTTTAAAGAGTCGCAAAGTAGTATTATTACCTCTACTGAAAGCAGCACAGACACCAGAGTGAGCAAGCGCAAAGACAATGTCTCTGGCAGCAACAATCTCAATCACTTTAGTTCGTTTCATCAGAAAAGGTAATGCAACTGAACAATGTCCCTTGGGGTCGTGAGTATCGTATTGCTCCTAATAAAAAAATTCAAAATCAATTCAAAATTTCTAGGGTTTATGAGAAATTAGGGCAAATAGAAAAAAAAAGATTGAGACTTTACAACGAGACGCATGTTGCGGAACCTCTCCTGAGCGGTGCTGATGGAGAAAGCTCGATCTTTACGAGAAGAGATTTCTCTACGTTGAAGCTTTTTGACGCTGTTGACGAACCCATCGGAGCGAGGTCTCTTTTTAGCGACGACTCTTCTTCCACTGCAAGGTCTTGGGTTGGCTGTAATCCGTCTTCCTTCCATCTAGCTTTCTTTTTTTGGAAACTCTAATGGTGAGGGAAGAAGAGGAGGAGAGGAAGTGAGAGTTGGGATCTGGAGAGGAAGAGGAGAAGTGACGGCTACTACTACATACCCATTACCCAGTGAGGTTAAAGAGTTTTGTAGATTCAGATTGGAGTATGGTTTGGGGATGGCCTGATTCAATGTGTCTAGACTAGAGAGAGGAGCTCTTTCCTTTCCAGTCTCAGTTTCGACGAGCACGAACCAGCCTCTCTAACCAATCCGATTCATTTTTGCACACATTGATGGCAAAAAAAAAGAAGAAGTTCAAAACGCAGCGGATAATGATTAACAAGTAATGGGTTGGCTTGAATACCTTTGTGGGCTGTGGGCCTATGACTCAATATATACTGAATCATTTTCTAATGACAAATCAATCCCCCTATATATCAATAGAGAATTTTCTAATGACAAATCAATCCCCTTGTATATCAATAGAGAAGTCACTTTAATGAATTTTGCTTACGTATCATTCATAGGTGCAATGTACAATTAATTCTCTTAATTTGATTGGTGGTTGAAATTTGAATTTTTATTTATTTAATTAAAGTTTTTTAAAAGGAAACTAATCATAGAATTACCTAATCTAATATATATTACCAAACAAACAATTAACCATCTTAAATACATAGGATTAATAGAATTTGTTTATAGAAACAATTAAATATCACATATTCCATTATAAAAATTTAGAATATACATATAAATACATATTATATTATAGAAATAAGTATATAAACGATTTTAATTTTTTTTATTAATAGTGGATAAAAAATCATACATTACCGAAAACTAATAATATTTTTATTACTCACTCACTATATATATGTATTCTTAAAATATGTTCAATGAATGCAAAACAGTCAAATATAAAAAAAATTTAAAAATCTATCATTTTCCAGAGATAAATGTCGATAGTATAGTTGAGTTATCACTTTCAAAAATTATTTAAGTATTTTTATATTTAAAACAGAAAATTATATGGTATGTCATTTTAAAAAAAATATGAATAAATAAAAAGTTTATTATAATATAAAATTACAAAAAAATCAAAACATTATATTAATACAAGATTAGAGTTAATATTCTATTCATATAATTCATATAGCTTTAAGTATAATAAAATTGGCATGTTTATTTTTAATAAGACAAAAAAAAAAGAATACATAAATAAAAACATGAGTGAATAATAATAAAACTTTTTGTTGTATTCTTTGTTATTTTGTATTTGTACATACATAATTTTTTATTTGTATACCAAAATATTTTTTACGTATTAAAACAATTGTAAACTAATTATTTTTAGGTGTTTATACAACATAAGGACAAATTGAGCAAGGAAGATAAATATAAATGATAAGTTATAAAATTGTTAATGTTGAAGATGCAAAATATAACGAAAATTAATTTTAAAATAAATTATTTTAAAATAATGATAATTATTTTTTGCGGTGTAATAAAATTTAAAAATATATGATAACAAAGTTATAACAAAATTTTTACAACTAGAAACATGTTATTTTGATATATTACAACTGTTGAATCTCATGTTTATATTAATCTATGTCTAAAATAATTACATCACATCATTTAAGAATTAAGATATTTTATGTTATATAATTATTTAATCAAATTTACTTTTTTTGAAATATAGTTATTTAGATTTAATTAAAATAAGTATGTAATGAAGTAATTAAGAAAAACAAAATTAATAATAATATATTTATTTTTTCAATGAAAATCTTGGTCAAAGGAATCAATGTTTGATAAGATAGTGTGAAGATTGGAGAGAATTTGACAATGAATTTATTTGGTTAGTCAATTGTGATTTTATATTAAATTCTAAATAAAAAAATATGTAAGAAAGGGAGAAAGAGAGGAAGATATGGTGATGATAAGGATTAGAGAGTCGGTTATGATCATAATGAAGATAAAAAAGAATATAAGTGAGAGACTGAATATAAGTGAGATAGATTCTGAAATCACTTATTAATACTATGCCAAAGTGTTTAGAAGATTTAACAAAATCTGGTGAAAATTTTGCAACCAAAAAGAGATAGAAAGAGTTTTAAAATGAAATATTGAGGATCATATTAAGGACGAGGGTAAGAGAATGAATATAGATGATTGTGAGAGAGTGAATGTAAGTTTGAGAGATTTTGAGATTATTTGATCAACTAAGAGAGAGAGAGAGAGAGAGAAAGAAAAAGAGAGCGAGAAAGGTGTACAAAGATACAAAAATAATGCAAAGAGATACATAAGAAACAAAAAGAATGTGTGAAAAAATACAAGGAGAAACGAAATGAGTAAAATAGAAAAATATATTAAAAAAACAGAGTATCTATGTAAAAGAGAAAGAAAATTACAATATATTCATACATTTATATTATTTTTTATTCATGCAATGTATAGATTATATTAATGTCCGCACAGGCGTGCGGGCGGTCCACCTAGTTTATCTATTGTTTTCATAAAAAATATATGGGCACGAGCATTCTCTAAAAATACTCTCTAATTTCAAGTTTCTAAAACTTTTTATTTAAAGTTTTAATGTGTTTTTCTTCAAAAACAAAATTTCAAAGCTAATTTCAAAATTATTTATAATTTACATTATAGTCCTTATATTTTTCATAGTTAATGTAAATTCATAAAACATTTATAAATAACAACCACATATAAATTTACTAATATCAAAATCCCTAATTCTCTAAAAATAATCTCCTGTTTTCTCTCTCTGGAAACACGAAAGTCAAAATCCCTAATTCTTCTGAGTTGACCGCCGTTTTCCTTCCGATGGCCAGTGTTTTGGAGCCATCCCTGGTGCCTCATGTTCCTCCCGACCTCCTGTTTTTCTGTCCTCCTGTCTCTGACGCCCAGTTGTTTTCTTTCTCTCAAGTTGCGAAAGATTTGATTATGACGAACGCCACTATTGACTCCGATAAAATTGAAAACTTTTCTACTAAATCTGTTGTTTCTCCAATAGCGGTAGCTTCTCCTTCGGAAGCCTTGGTTCCGGAACCTGTTCCGGTCAGAAACATGTCGGCCCCTATTGAATCTTCCATTGGAAATCAAACATGACCTTCTTCAAATACGTCTGATGGGGTTCCATCTAAAGGTGATACTTCTCAGGGTTCTGAGTTCAACTGGCTTAGCAGGGCAAAAGCTACTAGGAATTTCCCGAAATCTTCTATCCCGATTACGAGCACTGAGGAAGATGTTCCTCGGGTTAAAATCCCAAATGCGGTTTTCGAGAGAGGCACTAAAGCCCACTCTGACTATATAGTAGGTATCTTCTATGGTAATGCTCCATCTTATGGAAAAATCTGGGGAGTGCTTAATTACCTGTGGGGAAGAGATTGAAGAGTAACCATTCATAATTTATCGAAGAATGCCTACTTGTTCTACATTCTCTCAGTGGCACTCAAGCAGCAAATCCTACAACATGAATTGTGGAGAGTCGGAGATTCCCCTTTTTTGTTACTGAGTGGAAGGCTTCTTTCTCAATTGATCCCCCTTCATTACAACGTGCTCCAATCTGGGCTACTCTTTCCAAGGTGCCATTTGATTTACTTACTGATGAAGGCCTTGAAATAATCTCAAAACATTTGGTGAAAATAGTCGATGCGAAGCCTTTCGCAAGTGTTTCCTCAGTTGATGTTAAGGTGGTTGTAGACCTGACTGTCAAGCTGCCTGAAATTGTGGAGATTGAAAGAGAAAATGGGTTGATTGATATTATTGAGGTTACTTACTCTTGGCTCCCTCCTTTATGTCTAGTATGCAATGAGATTGGACACAAAGCCAATTTATGTCCTTCGCATGAGTCACAACATAAGAATCAAGATCAGGCAGGAACTAAGAATTTCCCCCGGACTCAGAAATCTTCAGCGAGAGCCAAAGAGAAATCAAAAGTGTGGGTCTCGTCTAAACAGGTAGTAAAAGATACTGATCCTTAGGAGCAGACTATTTCAGTTAAGTCCTGTATGAAGTCGGTTATATCTGTATTGGACCCAATTTCGACAGTTGTAAATGATTCTGGCATTGTGGAAGTAGCACCAGGTTCTTCATCTGAAGCTCCCCCTCAACCTATCTCTCAGTCATATGCTGCGGACAAACCTCTATCTACAATAGACTCTTCTTTGATCTCCAATCATGAGGAAACTGTTTCTGTTCTCTCTCAAAGAGATAATCCTTTCATTCCCGCGGTGAATACAGTGCCTCTTAGGTCTATCGGTGGAGTAGTTCAAGAAAAACTTGTGGTGGTATCTGTGAATCCGTTTGAGATTCTTGGTGAAGAAGATGATCTCCATTCGCAATGCAAGGATGATTCTAACCTAGCTATGATAGTCTCTTCGCCAGTGAATGGTAAATTCTCCTCTCCTCAAGCGATTTCTAAGTCTACTAAGAATAAGAAGAGGAAGCTTGCTAAAAGGTCCCCGGTCTCAGGTGGTTCGCCTCCCCTTTACTTAGGGGATAACAACCCCCAATAATTTTTTATATATGTCGGATACATTTTTTTGGAACGTGCAAGGCAATGATTTTTCGAAGCATAGACATCTTTCTTCATGGATTCATAAAAGGAGAATTGGCTTTGGTGCCCTTTTGGAAACGCATGTTAGTGAGGCTAATAGTATATCTATTTTATCGGTGTTGGGACCAGAGTGGAAGCTTATAGCTAATTATCAATTTTTCTGATCTTGGTAAGGTGTGAATTGTGTATAAAGATCCTATCAAGGTGCAGTTTTTGTTCGCGGATTCTCAATCAATCACAGTTAATATCATACCACCAGAATCCTTTTCTTTCTACTTCACGGCAGTTTATGCTTCTAATGAACTAGAGGATAGCAGAGAGCTCTGGACCTCGCTGAAGGATACAACTATCGCCTTTGATTTATCTACTCATCCCTGGATGGTCTGTGGAGATTTTAATGAGATCATGGATCCTCGGGAGACTTCCAATCCCTGAATTATCACCTCTACAAGACCAATGAGGAAGTTTTGTTCCTGCTTATCTGATATTGGACTCCTTGATCTATCATCTCAAGGACCACGGTTTACCTGGTCAAATCATCGTCCATCTGATCTAGTTGGAAAGAAAATTGATAGGTGTCTTCTGAATGATTTATGGCAGTTGTCTTATCCTAAAGGATTTTGCTCCTTTAAACCTCCAGAGTTCTCGGATCACACTCCTTGTCATATAAGGCTTACCTCTACTCGGCCTGACTTTGGGACTCGTGCATTCATGTTTCCAAGCTATTTAACTAAGCTCCCATCTTTTGCTCCGACTATAAAGGATTTCTAGATACAGTTGGGGGACACCTCTAGGAACCTTACTTCTTTGTTCTATAAGATAAAGCAGCTTAAATCTCCTATTAAATCTCTTTGTAAGGACAATTTTTGTCAGATTGAAAGACGTGTTCAAGAAGCGAAGTTAACTCTTGATTCACACCAACTTCAAGCGCTAAACTCTCCTTCTAAAGTCAATGCCGCCTTAGAGAAACAATCTCGCGAAGCTTGGTTGTTCCTGCGTCTTGCTGACGAAATGTTTTTTCGACAACGGTCTCGTAAAAAAATGGTTGGAGGCAGGTGATCTAAATACTCACTTATTTCATCATATTACTCTGGTGAGCAATGCTCTTAATAGGATTTCAGACCTGTTGCGGGGAGATGGTTCAAGATCGCAATCTCTCAAAGAAGTGCACCAGATTGCGGCTGCACACTTTGCAGGTATCCTTTGTTCTCTGAGAGGCTCTTTCTGTGTTTTCCTGCCAAACTATCTCTCTAGAGTCATCTTAGAGGTTTGTGTTCCGTCACATCAAGCTTTGCTATCTCTTCCGGTTTCGGCTGAACTGATTAAAAACACTTTGTTCAAGCTATCTCTCAACCGAACACCTGGACCAGATGGCTTTACAGCTGAATTCAATTGGCAAGGAAGTTTGTGTTTCGGTTTTGGACTTCTTTTCCTCAAAGTTCATGCCGTCGGGACTTAACTCGACCTCTCTTATCTTGATCCCCAAGAGACCAGGCGCATAAAATATCCGAGATTTCCTCCCTATATCCTGCCTCAATACCCTGTATAAGGCCATCTCCTGTATCTTGGCTGATAGGATGAAGGAAGTTCTTCCTGATCTTGTGTTACCTAATCAAACGGGTTCATCAAAAATAGACTTTTGTTAGAGAATTTTTTGCTAGCCTTTGTAGTTCTTAATGGTCATCACAAAAAGGGACGCTCAGAGAGAATAACACTGAAGGTTGATATTTCTAAAGCTTTTGATTCCAGTTCGCTGGGATTTTCTACTCGAGACTCTCAAGGCTATGCAATTCCCATCAGATTTTGTGGCCTGCATACGGGCTTGTGTCACTACTCCTTCCTTCTCACTAAGCATAAATGGGGTGACTGCTGGGTTTTTTAAAGGGAAAACATGATTAAGGCAAGGAGACCCTGTCTCTCCTCTCTTGTTTGCGGTGGTTATGAATGTTTTATCATATATGTTAAACAGGGGAGCAGAAGATGGAATATTTGGCTATCATCCGGGCTGTGTGGAAACAAAGCTTACTCATCTGGCCTTTGCAGACGATCTATTAATTTTTATGGATGGCACAGAAACCTCTTTAGCTGGGATCTTTACGGTTTTGTCCCAATTTGAAAAGTTCTCGGGACTTGAAGTTAATATGTCGAAAACTTCAATGTTCTCTGCGGGTCTCTCGCCTCAAACACAGCAAAATATTCTGAATAAGTTTAGGTTGCAATCGCTTCAACTCCTTGTGCGATACCTGGGTTTGCCTCTTTGCCCTAAAAAGCTATCAGTTCGTGACTGTGATCCGCTGCTCTCGCAAGTTAAGAGGAAACTTAATGGATGGATGAACCGCCATCTAAGTATGGCTGGAAGACTCCAGCTTATTTCTTCTACCATTCCAGGTATTCTCAGATTTTGGACCTCTGCCTTTTGTATTCCAAAGAAGGTCCTTAAAATGATTCAGAGCCTGCTCTCATCCTTCCTATGGCATGGAAACCTTGAAAATACATCTGCTAAAGTCGCTTGGGATTCTTTGTGCTCTCCAAAAAATGAAGGTGGTCTTGGTATCAGGGGGCTTACATCTTGGAACATAGTTTTTGGCATTAAGTTGATCTGGATGCTTTATTTCCGAGCTGGATCTATATGGGTTGCTTGGGTTAAAAACAAATACCTAACGTCAGGCTCTTTATGGTCTCTCAATTCACGCAACTACTCTATCTCTTGGACGTTTCGAAGACTTTTAAAGCTCCGGCCTATTGCTTTGTCTTTCCTTCACATCATGGTGAGATGAGGAGAATAAACTTTCTTCTGGTTTGATCCTTGGACGCCTTTTGGGGTCTATAAGGATTATTTGGGCCCTGGTCCTGTAGATTTGGGTATTCCGCTTGATTCCCTGGTCTCCACCATCACTCACAATTCATCTTGGTTATTGCGTCCTGCAAGGTCTGAGAGGCAAGTAAATCTCCAGGCTTACCTCACTACGTTTTCTGCTTCATCTGGATCTGATGTTGCTTTATGGGAAAGTCGGAGATCGATTTTGTTCTAAATTTTCTGCCAATGCAGTATGGCAAGAGACTACGACAGTAAAATCACAGGTTTTTTGGGCAAAATTTATTTGGAATCAAGCTATAATCCCTAAGCTTATGATTAATTCTTGGTTGTTTGTTCTGAACCGCAACCCGACCATGGATCGCTTGTTATCGTGGGGTTATGATATTGACAACTGCTGTCTTCTTTGTGGAAGTGCTCCTGAATCAAGGGGCCATCTTTTTTTCTCTGCCCATACTCTGCTCTTGTCTGGAGTGCTACTGTCGGGGTTCTTGGCTTCGCCTCCCCTCCTGTTCAATGGGATTCTGTGCTTCAATGGTTATCTTCCGTCTCCATTACCCATCCTAGATTCGAAGCTTTGCTTCAACTATGGAATGGGGTTATATATGCTATCTGGCAAGAGCGAAATGATCGTTTCCATAACGGTCTTACAAAACCTCACTGGTTGTTATCTCGAGATGTCATCAAACCAGCTAAGGAAAAGTCTACGGTTATGAGTAGCTCTGGCTCTGACCTTGGTTCGAGTTTGGTGGTTCTCTGGTCTGCGGTTTAAAGGTGTAGCTTCTCTGCTTCTGCACAACTTTTACATCTACTTGCGTGGCTTCAAAACCATTGTGACTTTCCTCCTTTATCTTCTTTTAATACCTTTGATGTTGTTCTAATTTTAGCCTGTCTTTTCTTTTTTTTTCCTCTGTAAACTCCGTGTTTTCTTTCTTTAATTTTAATATGAAAGCCAGTTAAAAATTTATATATATATATATATATATTATATTAATATTAATTAATAAAATATTACTCTAAAATATAAAATTATAAATACAAATACATAATTAAATATTAACTATAATCAGACTACCACATTCTTGTTGTCTAATTTTAGTTTCAAAATAATTTAAAATACTAAACTACATGCATATATTTTATAAATTTTATTTTAAATTTTTATTTAGTTTAATGTCTAAAACTGAAATTTATAAAAAATGTGAAAGTTAATTTGAAATATTTATGAGATATAAAAGTTTAATAATTACAATGATAAAAAACTATTTATGAATTATAAATTTTATTTGTAATTGTAAGGACCAAAATACAATTAAAAAGATGAAACTTTAAATTTAGAGTTTTGAGTATTTTAGAGAGCAAAAAACTCTATATTTAAAATTATAAGTTTCTTTTAGAGATGCTCTAATTAGGATATTTGTTAATTTGTTGTTCTTTCTTGGTTTTAAAAATTAGTTTGATGTTTTGGAAGGGATCGCAAATGTTGTTGAATCTTCTGAGTTTAAACCATTTGTGCTAAATCTTGGGGGGTTTAGTAACAAAGTGTTACAATATTGATGATGTTTTCATCCCCACTCTGTTTCAAAATGGAAAAGTGAAATGACCCGACGACTCTCTTAAGGCCTAGAAACCCAGTTGTTCTATCTTGTAGTTGAAGAATCTTAACTGTAATGTCGTCCCCTGTAAAATGAAGGATTGGGCCCAGACAAAGACGGTTGATTTATTCATTGAGCATATAGTGTAAACCAGCACACGAAATGAGCAAATAGCGACAGAACCCTCATACCAAGCCATGTGATCACCATGATTTCTATCTTCTTTATTATTTTATTATCTCCATTCTTCCTGCAATTCTAGTTGTGAGAGAATTCAATCAATGCACTCGTTGAAAAACAAAAATATTAATACTACTAATAATTAAAATGATACACGTTTTATCACGAAGTTAGTTTTAATTTAATTAATCAAAATTCATTTCAACGCTGTTCAACGTATACCCAACACTGTATTCTGGCATTGACCACATACATTTCTAGAAAGTGTATTCAAAACTTCAGACCATTTACAATTATTTAATGCCGTAAGTAAAACAAAATGATTAAAGTGTAAAGGCCGTGGCAAATGTAGATATATTATAATCCATAAAACAAAACAAAAACTTTATTCTTAAGTAAAAAAATGGTATAAATACATGTAACAGGTAGTCTGTCTTTTGGAAGAACAAATAAACAAAAAATAAAAACACAGAAAACAGCTCAAAGAACTACAAAGGCATATATATAGAGAGAGAGAGGCTTCACAATGAACTCGGATGATGCAAAGGAAAAGCCAGGAGCACCCATGTTAGCAGCACAAGCACCCAAGTCAAACGGTGACATGGAAACGCAATTTGCAAACGGCGTCGGCGGCGGTAGTAAAAGAAAGAAACGCAACCTTAAAATCTGTATCTGCGTCACTCTCATCATCCTCCTCCTCATATTTATTGTTCTACTAATCTTAGGCCTCACTCTCTTCAAACCCAAAAACCCAACCGCCACCGTGGACTCCGTCCTCGTCGACCAGCTTCGAACTTCCGTCGATGCCTTGAACCTCAAGGCCAACCTAAACCTAACACTCCAAGCCCATCTCACCTTGAAAAACCCAAACCGGGTCGGATTCAGCTTCGGTTCCACGTCGGCGTTGCTTAGCTACAAAGGCCAGTTGGTCGGAGAAGCGCCGCTCCCCGCGAACAGAGTAGGCGCGCAGAAAACGCTGCGTATGAACGTAAAGCTTACTCTAATGGCGGATAGACTACTCTCAGAGTCCGAGGTTTTCAGTGACGTCATGTCGGGTTCAATCCCGGTCAATACTTTCGTTAAAGTCGCCGGGAAAGTACATGTTTTCAATATCTTTAAGATTAGTGTCAAGTCGTCTGTTTCCTGCGATGTTACAATCTCTGTTTCGAGTCGTAATGTTACGAGTCAACAATGTAAGTATTCAACTAAGCTGTAGTCTCCTTATTCTTTATATCTATACTTTGTCTTCTTGTTCTTGAAGTCTTTGATCTCTTGTGTATGTATTATTTGCTATAAATAAATAAAATCAGAAGGCGTTGTCTTTCTTCGTTTCATCTGTTTTTCTTTTCCATCTGTTAAGATCTCAAATTAATGCAGCTAAAAGCAGTAACACGTTTGACTCATTACAAATCTGTGTGTCAACGAAACAAATGTCTATTTTCAACTTTTTCATGTGAAAAAAAAAGTCAAAAAGAAATCAAATTAGATCGTAATTACTGTCATAGAGTTGGCAGCTCAAATTGCATTCAAAGCATGTCTTCTTTACTTCATCTATAATCCATGTTTCTGTTAGTGGGTCCAAGCTCTGCAAAATACTAGACAAGAACTTAAAACTTTGCATTTTTACTTATTTTCACCATGTTGCCTTGGCCATGGCATTGACGTCTGATGTTCAGCTCAGTTTCACACTCAAGTCGCCAGGTTCATTGTGAAGCATCGCAACAGTGTGAGTCTCAAACATGAGACAAGGATGACATACTGGGATAAGCAAGTGGGTGGTATCGATCTTGTTTCGGGTACTTTCCCGTCCAGAGGTTCATCGATTCTCCCATGTCCTCTTACTCTCAAAGACCAATAAGTGTGTTTGCTGAAAGATTGTGTTGCAAAACAAAGACAAAGATCCCAGGAAAACTCAAGTTGTTAGGAATCTTCAAGAAACACTTGGGTAGCTATATCAGATTGTAAGATCAACCTCCACTTTCCTTCCATGAAACTGCAGAACCAAGAATGAGATCTAAGCACTAAGCTGCGAATTATCCTATTCTTCATGCTTGTCTACTCTCTATCCTCCTTCCAACTCCACCATAATTTTTTGAACAGTTTGAAAGTTTTATATAGTGTGCTAGATTTAGAACTGGTTTTGCTTTACAAAAAAAGAACAGAACAAACCCAAAACCTAAGATATGAGTTCTAGAGCCTCTCGTATCAATTCTTAACAAGAAACCTCAAGGAAACATCTCCTCAATTCCAAACTCTCACTTCCAAACTCTGAACCAAACAATATGAGAAAGAAACCACATTTACCAAAAGTCCGTCAATTACAAAACAAAAGTCAAGCAATTATGCAATGAAAACGACAACAGCCACTTAAACAAGCTCAATATACGCCATAGGAGCATTATCACCTCTCCTTGGAAGAGTCCTAATGATCCTCGTGTACCCTCCATTCCTCTCCCCGTACCTATCCGGAACCTCAGCAAACAATGCGTGAACAATCTGCTTCTCGTAGATGTACCCCAGAGCTTGCCTTCGCTTATGCAGAGACCCATCTTTAGCAAGAGTGATCATCTTATCAACAAACTTCCTCATCGCACTTGCTCTAGCTCGAGTCGTCTTGATTCTCCCATGCTTCAAGAGCTGCGTCGTGAGTCCACGGAGCAGAGCTTTCCGCTGGTCCGGAGGTCTGTTCAGCTTCGGGACTCTTCTTCCGTGCCTCATTGCGTATACACGACCACCACCGTCAATGATCTTGAAGCCATTCTCGAAGCTTTTCCAATCTGCGTTTACAAAACACGTTTAAGAATTTTGAAGATTCAACAAAAGTTGAAGTGGTTAGAATAGGCTTAAACATTTTATCCGAGTTTCGAAGAACCAACCCGAAAAACCGGAAATAGAACCAGACCGAAACTCATAAATACCAACCAATGTCTATGTTTCTATATCCGAACTATCCAAACTATTCCATATTTTATTCAGAAATCAAACCGGAAATTTTCCCAAGTAATAACCCGTTCTTAGTTTTATTAACCGAACCGATCCAAACCAAATTTTAATTTTCCAAATTTTAAGCTTTTCCAATCTGCGTTTAGAAAACACCTTAAGATTTTGGAGATTCAACCAAAGTTGACGTAGTTAGAGTAGGCTTGGACATTTTATCCGAGACTCCAAGAACCAAACCGAAAAAACCGGAAATAGAACATGAATACCAAACAATTTCTATATTTCTATTCCCGAATTACAGAACATGAACCAAGCCGGTCTTCCCAAAGGATTAACCGGCTTTTAGTTTTATCATCCAAACCCATCCGAACCAAATTTTAATTTTCCTAAGTATTAACCGGATTTTAGTTTTATTATCCGAACCGATCAGAACCAATATTTTCTCGGTTCTTAAAGTGGATCCTACTCTTCTACCCGAATTATCCAATACCAAGTAACCGACCTGGAAGTCCGGTTGAGATGAGAGGATTGACTGGAGATAGGCCAGAGAAAGATGGGAGAAGGAGCGGTGACGGAGACGAGACGGGGAGACGAATAGTGACCGGACGGCGAGAAGTAGAGGAAGGCATCCGGCAAGTTGTGGCGGAGGGAAGAGCTGATCTGAGAGAAGACATGCTCCAAACTCTACTCGCGGAGTCTGTTGGTGTGGCCGTTGCCATTGGAATCGCCATTACAGCACTGTGAAGTGAAAGGATAAGGGAGAGAGGAAGAGGACTGCATTTATCAGAAACCTCTTGATGGGCCTTTATGGGCGGCCTAAATAACAATAACCTTTTTAGGCTATGTAAGAATTTTTGGCCCATACAAATATTAATATATTTTTTTCAAAACATATATTAATATTATTATTTATAGGACCTTTTTTTAAAAAAAAACTTGTTAAATATTTATATTAATATTATTATTTATAGGACTTTTGTAAGTAGTTTCCCAAAATAATGGACCAGTTTGAAGAAAGATCAACTACTTTGGAAGCAGAGGGTACTACCCTTTTATGGTCTATGCAAGCATGCTAGTCTTTAGGTTACAGATATATCAGTTTTAAAGAAATATCATTTTTAAAGGTGATAATAACAATTAAAGTGATCATGACAAAGATACATCAATGGAAGATCTTATTTCTAGCAGCAGAGTTTTGATATGTGTTCTCGACACACAAATGAATATACATTGGCTAAACATGCCCTCATTTCTTCTTCTTTATTTGATATTTGCCTAAGGTTTTTGGAACCATTGTAAATTCTGATATTGTTTGTAATAAAATTTCGACTGACAAAAAAAGGTAATAACCATTGGCTCATAAATTCAAATTACACTTTAAAATAAATAAAATATGTTAAAAAATACATTTAATAGTTTCAAACGCCTAGCGATTTATCTAACATCTCTTATACATTATTTGTGAAATGATTTTGACATGTGTCATTATCACAATCAATTTTACCGAAAATTATGACCTGTGCACTAATAACAAAGACATGACTTGGAGTTAATAGTGATATAAACATTTACATTTAATTTTAATTATATTTTTGGTAGATTTTTAAAATATGGTAACTCATAAAATCATTATTAATATAAGAATAAATAATATAATAGTAGAACTAGACATATAATAATAGTTAAATTTTATTTTGAAATATTGTTTAAGTCTATTTTTATAATTATACAAGTTTTATTAACAAAAATTCTTTAAAATTTTATGCGGATTTTTTTTTAAAACAAATTGTAGTTTTCTAATGTCAATACCGTTAGTTTATTTATAACATCTATAAATTTTAGAAATATTATTCAATTTTATATTTTGAAAATTGGATACCTAAAAAATTCTCTTAATTGTATAGAATCCGATTTAACATATTTTAACCAAAAAAGATAAAAATATTTCCAAGAATATAATTTTTATTATATACATATATAATATTAAATATAAATTTAAATAAGAGTTATTTATTTTATCTTAATTTTTACACATAGTTAACATAAAATTAATGCTGTAAAAGGAAATTTTATTTTTAAATATAATTTATTTTTTTTAACTTTTATTTCTGCACATAGTGCAAGAAAACACTTAGTTTATCTTAAACATGTCTACACTATTAGTGCTTTTGAGAAGTTAGCTAATTTTTATTCAAGGTTTATCAACCTTAAGAAATTTTGATCTTAACGTGATTTTATATGACCCCATACAAATATCCTTAAATCCTAGGTTGCATGGAAACTCCGTTCAAGGTCCCTTTCCTGTTTCGGAAACGTTTCAGAATCAGAATCTCTTGGAAACTCGAGGAAACTTTTTGGAAACACGTTTCTTGAAAATTTCATTTTGGAAACATGATAGAAACTTGTGTTTCTGATTTGGAAACTCGTGATTCTAATTAGAACGCAAAAAATAACTATTTGGGATTTGATGTTAGTGATTACATGTTTATTATTTTATATTTTAATATTATCTTTTGATATTTGTTATCATTTTAGTATAATGATTTGATTTGGAAGGAAGTCGCTCCATAGTTTTATCTAACGGTAACATGTGTTACTTTTCTAGTTATTGATTATAATTTTAATAAAATGTACAAAAAAACTTATATTATTTATTTTTTTTCTCTTAGATAAATTAAACAAAAAAAGGTTTACATGTTGAATAATCATATATATATATATATATATTATAGACGTTTCTAAAACGTTTTCATTTCTAATTTTTTTTGAAAATCATGTTTCCACTTTTCGAAACGTTTCGTTTCCACGTATCCGTTTCCGATTCTATGCAACCTAGCTTAAAACTTAACCACATAAACTTTATCTATATATACAACAATTATAGATAGCTTGTGGCAATGATGATGATGTGCTTTTACAGGTTCGGAGAGGTGCAATGCGAGCATGCATAAGGAAACCAAACATCATGACGAACATTTGAAACCTCCGAAAGCAACAACCTAAACAATGAGAATAAAGGACAAAACAGTACCTCTCACCATCATCTGCGGGCTTTGTATCCACATCTTCCTTCTTAGCTGCCTCCCTTGTCTCTGTAAGCGATCCGCTTGGAACTGTAGGTTCTCGCTTTTGTCAACCAGAAGCTAGATCCTTTTTCATCCGTCCAGTATCTGTAAACATCAATAATTTTTTACCACACAATTCATCAAAATAGAGGAACAAACCAATATATCGCAGGACATGCAACGGAGAGTCCTAGAATTGTTTACACTAACTGGTCTTTTATCAACTTTGCCTAACCTCATCAAACACTAACAAACTGATTTGTTGACAATAAATTACTTGTAGCTATACAACGTATTGAACCTCACACCGAAAGCAAATACAAACATAATCCATAGTAAAAAAGCTGACATATGATAATATCATGAGTTGAATCATCACTATTACAATTGATTCATGTGATGAGAAGCAGATAAGTTCATGCTAAAATGATTCCTTTTAGCTATATTTTGGGATTCCCAGATTTTACTCATTGCTAATACTGATGAACTAAAAAGACTTGCATTCAAAAGAGAACATCACATATTACCATTTTTCCTAGTAGTAAAATCAAGCTGGCCCAAAGACATAATATCAGTCCAAGGCTTGTTAAATTCATGCAGTCCTATATGTCAGAGATTTAAAACGTCAACAAGCGTGTGCACGTATAATGTTGGGGTCAAAATCGATATGACGGAATCAATGGCCGAAACTCCCCGCAGAAATATAAAAAGAATCGTTTTATAAAACTCGAGGATCGTTTTATAAAACTCGAGGACCGTTTTATAAAACTCAAGAATCGTTTTATAAAACTCGAAGAATCGTTTTATAAAACTCGAAGAATCGTTTTATAAAACTCGAGAATTGTTTTATAAAACTCGAAGAATCGTTTTATAAAACTCGAGAATCGTTTTATAAAACTCGAAGAATCGTTTTATAAAACTCGAGAATCATTTTATAAAACTCGAAGAATCGTTTTATAAAACTCAAAGAATCGTTTTATAAAACTCTAGAATCGTTCTATAAAACTCGAAGAATCGTTTTATGAAACTCGAAGAATCGTTTTATGAAACTCGAGAATCGTTTTATAAAACTCGAAGAATCGTTTTACAAAACTCGAGAATCGTTTTATAAAACTCGAAGAATCGTTTTATAAAACTCGAGAATCATTTTATAAAACTCGAAAAATCGTTTTATAAAACTCGAAAATCGTTTTATAAAACTCGAGAATCATTTTATAAAACTCGAAGAAATGTTTTATAAAACTCGAAGAATCGTTTTACGAAACCGCAAAAAACCGAAACAGCCGTAAAACGCGAACTAGGGACACTCCACTAGTTCGCCCAACGGCGAACTAGTCCCGTCCCGGCTAGATCGCCAATGGGCGAACTAAGAGGTGCTGACTTTGCCCCACTGGTTCTTTTCGCCTAGTTCGCCATATGGCGACCTAGCCAAGCTGAACTAGCTCGCCGTACGTCGAGCCGACCATCCCGAGCCTCGATCTCCCGCATCCCCGATTCAAAACTTACATCTTTCGACACGGTCACATTCTGAACCACGGCCGAAACGTCTCCCGTTCCGTCTCGATCCGACCTATCATTCAAGTTTTACGATAAAAACCGTAAAACTTCGCTTTCTCGGAAAGAACTCGAGGAAATCGTATAAAACGGCAACGGTTAAACGAAACACCAAACATTGCCTAAACTATACGATTTATTCGCGATTTCTCGTTAAAATCATAAAAAACTCGTTTTAAATAAAAAACGTCGAGAGAATCGTAAAAAAACGGCATCGGATCAGGAAATAGTCTCGTTAAAGTCGTAAAACGGTTTTTATCGTAAAACGGCCCGAAAGGTCCTAAAACACGATAAAAACCCATCTCGTGACGTTAACGAAATCAAACCCCAAGATACGATAACGCTTTGACGGTTTACTCGCAGACGGAAGATAAAAGGCAAGTTTGAAGATAAATAGAAGATTTCCGCAAAAGAAAAGGAAGGATCGAAAGATATGGAAAGTTCCCGAAATATTCGGTTTCGAGCAAAATGGAAAGACTAAAACCGACTAAGAAGGAGTATATAAGGAGGAGGCATAGGGCAGAAGCTGAGGGACGAAATCCAGAGCTCTCATCTGAGACTTTCACAACTTTTCTAGATTTAGAATTTTCCGCACTTAGAAACTTAGGCTTTCTCTCGACAAGTTCGGTTTCTATGACTGGCGCTCAATTACTAGACGAACTCGCCCAGGCAGTTCGATCTCTTTTCCAGCTCTATCAACTGAACTACGTTCGACTTGATCCCCGAAAGGGGTACGTAGGCAGCCTTTCATAAGGTTCAGTCCGAAATCATTCAGTTTTTCCGTTTTTCGTTATCGAGCTGCGACTCAACTAAATCTAGGGTTTTATGTTTGTAACTCGCTGATGGCCCCTGCGGCCAAAGCCTTTGTAATTCCTTGTAATGATCGCAACGCTCTTACGCGAATCGGAAATAAGATCGACTTTCTTTATAAATTCGTTTTATTATGTTTTTCATATTTTTCCGCATTTATTTGG